>CM077617.1:8905920-9164217 GCA_039566895.2 Turritopsis rubra | reverse complement strand
TTCATTTCAAGCTTTCTAAATTTGAACATCATCATTTTCTGCCCATTCACTTAAACATTGCATCTTTAAACAAACATTTTGATGAATTATGTGACCTTTTGGCCAATACAATTTAGTTTTAGTATCATTGCAATCACCGAAACTAGATTTCGTAAGGACTACCCATCTGCTGCTAATATTAATCTTCCTGGCTATTCACAATACCCAGGTAGATACAGAATCTTCTGTGGGTGGTGTTCTTCTCTACATTTCAAACAAGCTCAATTATGTTGAAACACATAGCAATTAGCGAGCAAAGGACACTAATGTAATGCTTCTAAACACTTTAGAAACTCATCTATAAATTCAAAATTTATCATGTCATGAACAAAAGCGAGTTTATCTTGGTTACATTCCCACTGCTATATTCAGCTGTCATTGATGGGCAAAAAATTAAATTATATATTTTTTGGCTATATGTATAGATGAGTTTCGTAATTATTAGTGTGTTTTTTGCTTGATATTTGCTGTGCTGTATGCTACAACATAAATGCTGTCACTTTCCAGCCAATTGGATGCTTTCTATACGAATTGAGAATTTGTTAGTAAAACTAGTTCGCAGGAGGTGTTTTTCAAAAGATAAATAAAATATTAAAATTTAAGACTTGTTAACGCTTGAAATTAAATCTAATTTTTGTGTTTATACAAACTTTCTATTATACAGTGTGATTCATAATATTGGTTTTCATCAATGAATATATATGTGACAATTTATGGGAAAAGGATAACAACAAGCTAAAAATCGATTAAAATCGCTTTTCCGATTCTAATAAATCACTTTTTCGATTCTAGTGTATCTCTATAAACAAACAACTTGAATAAACTTTTTTAATGTTCATAACGGTAGTTAACATCATTAAAAAGTTTTGTTCAAGTTGTCTGTTTATATTTTTCACATTCGTATGCCCCTATTTTTACAATGTTACCGGTGGCCATATTTTATTATCATTTCGCAAAATAGAAAAAAAGTTTCTGAAAAACATTTTGTACTTTATAGATAAGTCTACAAGTTTATTTTACATTGTCATTTGTATTGCTTGAATTAATTTCCTGTTCGAATTAGATGTCTGGAATAGGTGAACAGGTCTAGGTGTTAAAGTGCTCTCACATTGTGAATTAATTATCTCTATTAAATTTCAACAACAAGCAATATTATCTAAACCAGTCAATGAGTTTGTTTACCAAAACATTGAATTCTATTGGCAAAAAAGTAACAATAAACTACAAATTTAAAGCCAATGAAAATTAGTTTTTATAAATCTTTTTGTTGCCTACTGAGATAACCAATCACAAATATACTGAACAGACATCCTGAGACATTTCCAAAGCCTTTGTTTTTTCATGCTTATTATTTACTTTCTTTGAAATTTTCGACTAAAGAACATTGAAGTGTACTCAAATATATTTAACGAAACTTTTGCAAGTGACATCTTCTGAGTATTAAAATAAAATTTCATACCTGGTTTTCACAACAGATCAATGAAAAACAATAACGCGATAAAAAGAATGCAGTTCAATATAGAAACCATCTACATTTTTATCTATTTTAAGACGCTCAAAAGAACATCCATTTTCGAACATGAACTCCCATGGGGAAGCAGTTTGTTAATGTTTTCCCAAAAGAAGTTGTCTGAAAAAACAAGAAATTGATTTTCTGATTTTCTGAAATCGATTTTCCGATTTCATAAAATCGATTTTTCGATTTCATATCAACGATTTTCCTATTTAAAAAAATCGATTTTCCGATTCAAAAAATTCGATTTTCCGATTCAAAAAATTCGATTTTCTGATTACAAGAAATTGAAATCAAAATCGATTTTCCGATTTAAAAAAATCGATTTTATAGAATCGATTTTTAGCTTGTTATCCTTTTCCCATAAAACTGTCACATATATTGAATTTCACAATGTTTTTTGCAAGTATATTTTTTTGAGAATTAAAAAAGGGGTTTTGGAAAAAAGTAAGGAAAATTGTTATGTAATTTTACTCTTGTTGAAATTTAGTAAATAAAAGAATGAAAGATGTTTGGCTTTAAGCTGTCTAAAGAGATACAAGAAATGGAAGCATCAGTGAAGCATCTGGAGACCACTTTACCTGCAGATATTACTAAGTACGAACTAATTGGTGAAGGGTCTTCAGCAACCGTATCAAGATATCCTCATAAGGGAGAAATTACAGCAGTGAAAAAATTTAAGACCTTTCTTTCTAAAGTTAAAATGATTAAAGGTGTTAGATCACTTTTGAATGTAAAGCATGTAAATGTGTGTCAACTTCTAGGATATTCTTTAAAACCTTCGGCATTGCTGTTTGAATATTGCGCTGTCAATATTAGCCAAGTGAACATGGAAATCCATAATTTGAAAGAATTGATCACAATATTTAATGATAATAGTTACGTCTCATTCTTGGAGCGAAGAAATTATTGTAAGCAAGCCTCTGAAGGGTTGGCATATTTACATTTACACAAAATGATCCATAAAGATATTAAACCTCAAAATTTATTAGTCACTGGATCAGTTGAAAACATAACTGTGAAGGTGGCTGATTATGGTGAGATTTCTGCATTTAAAGACACGTGTATGAGCTCGATTACAAGCAACAAAAACAACTTGCAAGGTAATTTGGATTTACAAAGTTGCATTACACTTGTTGATCGTAGACTTGATTATCTTAATATAACTTCAGTGTAGAACTGGAGTAAAAAAAGTTGTATATTTTCAATTTCAATATTGTTTGTCAGTTTTTTTGCAGCAGAAAACCTTCCAGGATGCAATTTGATTTTCACTGAAGAAGTATATTATGTATATTATGTATATTTCAGGAACAACACTCACTTATGTTTCACCAGAACTTATCAGTGGTGAAAATATTCCTTCTAAAGAATCAGATATATATGCTCTGGGCTTAACTATGTTTGAAGTAATGAGCACCGTGTCTTCACCATGGGATGGCATTTTAAAATATCATACTGATTTTGCACTAAAAGATAAGATATTGAATGGAACAAGGCCAAATATTTATGCTTTGAAAGACCTTTACACTGATAATATCGAAGAATTTTGTCATTTAATTGAAAATTGCTGGTGTTCTGATCCTAAAAATCGACACACATTGGACAAAATATTGGAGTATTTTCAAAAAGAACCTGGGAGCAATGTAAGTATTATTTTAAAAAAATGTACTTGCAACTGTAAACTTTGAAAAACTACTAAAAGTTCTGAATTACTTTTCCTCAAGTAAATATTTTAAGAATAAAAAATTCAAATGAGGTTCAATTTTCTCTTAACAGAATCAGTGTAATCAGTACCAGCAAAAAGAAGTCCAAAGTGAATCTGATATATCTAACAAGAAGGTCAGTAGCAGCTGTTAGTGAATGTCTTTAAATATTATTATGGTTATCTTTAATTTAATTTTAATTGAACTTGTAATTTTGTAGTAAGTTTGAAATTTTGGTTACATTTAGACACCTTGAATCTTATCCTCAACTTTCATTTTAGGCTTCATTAAAAGAAGAAAATTTAAAAAGGGTAAGGAATCATGTTATCATGGCAAAGTTACCTGGGACAGCTCTATGTTTGTTTTGGAATTTCTTCCTTATATTTAAACTGAAAATACAGTTAAAATTGAAATTATTTATGTCTGTTTTTTTTTCATAGTTGCTTGATATATTTATATTTTCCTACATTTTCTAATTAGAATACGAGAAAAAGAGGTGATAAAAAAAATCCAATCCTTGCTGAATGCATAGATATGTTACAAAAAGATGAAGATCTTGAATACATTGAAAAAGTTTATATCGACACAACTATAGGTATTATCTTCACATATTCCTTTCGTACATTTTGAGCACTCACAGATTTATTAAGTGTGTTCCTAAACAATATTATCACCCAAATAGAAAAATAATATTCAGGAATCAGCAATAGAATGTGTTACCAACTTGTGCAGCTTCCCCAATCATGCCTGTCATCTTCCAATTTGTGTGATAGACAGACGAACAGACAGATAGACTGACAGACAGACAACCAAACAAACAAAGAATTGAGTATTAATATTAAGATTACTTGGACCAAGTTCAGTTACCAGTGTTGCAATAGAATTTTTTATAATTATTTTCACCAGGATTTGGAGTTAGGAC
Source organism: Turritopsis rubra (assembly GCA_039566895.2). Taxonomy (NCBI): domain Eukaryota; kingdom Metazoa; phylum Cnidaria; class Hydrozoa; order Anthoathecata; family Oceaniidae; genus Turritopsis; species Turritopsis rubra. Next base: position 9,160,040 of record CM077617.1, on the reverse strand, counting down.
AACAAAATTTTTGGAAAAAGGGGATTTTGTGGCAGAGTACTGTGGAGAATTAATTTCAAAGGAAGAGGGTGAAAAAAGACTGGCAATCACAGATATAGACAATGATATAAGAAGCTACTTGTACTTTTTTAGACACAAGAATAAAAATTTATGGTATGACTGCTCATTTCATTCAAATTACCATGTTTCCTATCATTTTGTTCTTTAAAAATGATTGCTTAAACTGTTTCAAAATATAATAAGTTACTTTAACATACTTAACATATTTTATATCATCTTTCCTCTTAGCCTTGATGCTACTTGTACTTTCCGTGTTGGTAGATTTATAAATGATTCCAAAAATGCAAATTGTCTTTTGAAGATCATTGAAACAAGTGATGAGATTCCTCACCTTTGTATTTTTACACGTAACCCTGTTGAGCCGTTTGTTGAATTACGTTATGATTATCATGAACAGGGACTGCCCTGGCGGAAAAAGGTGAGCTTAAAATGCTTGAATTAACAGAACTGAGTTCTAATTCGTTGAGTGATATTGACAAGTTTAATTGAAATAAAATAAAAATATAATGTTTGTTTTGACAGAAGAATGTTTTGGGTTTAGAAAATGTTTGGTATTATTAGAATTTACATTAAAAACAATGTATTCTGGCTGTATGCACATTGGCTCTTACTCCTACATCTACTCAAGGCTGCTATTGACAGGCTTGAAATCAAAGAATATTAAAAACATTTTAGTTTATTAGGTAATGAATTTGTAGGGTTTCTTTCCTCACTTTATTTTCAGAAAAAGTATAAAGATCCTTTGTATCTTCCTCCTGATATTTCTAAGGTATGTTGAATTATCTCCCGTAAAAATAGAGACATATAAGTATAGAGTATATTTGTTTCTATAGATTTCTTCTGATATCAGTTCAATTTTTCCTTATCATTTTGTAGGTTGATGTTGAAGTGTCTGAGCAAAGTTACATTAAGGGTTTAGATTACAAGAAAAGTAGCAATGACATTGCATGTGTAAGTTTTTGTGCTTTTATCTTTTGAGTGCAAGTTTAGCCTAGTTCCCACTGACAAAAATAAGTTCAGTGCTTATTTTCTTATAAGTTCTGCATTTGTGTGTGTGTCGCTTTTCTGTTCCCATTCCAAAGAATGTATGAATGAAAAGACAGGGAGAAAATCATTAACAAGAGGAATATGGACAAAGCAAGACACAGACAGCTTTTTTGACTTTTTGCAAAGACGATAAGAAAGCAGATCAAAGCAAAGAAAGAAGAGGAAGGAAAATCTGGGGCAAGAAATTTTTTCAATAGAGAACAATGCATACAGCACTGAAATGTTTCAATAGTAGTTTACTTTTGAATTTGAAAAAATTACTACTAAAAACTAGAATTACTAGAAATTATTAGAAACTAAAGAATTCTTTTATCATGCTATGCAGTGTTTCTTTGATGTTAGATTTCTCATCACAAGATCACAAAAATAAGTCTGTTGCTATTCATGGAAAAAGAAAATTTTTCATATTCATGAAAAGTGACAAACTTATAAAAATACGTTCTTTGGCAAGTTCCTACTGAAAAATAAGCGACAAATGTATTTTGCTTGGACTCATGTCCCTAGAAGTATTGCTGCCAGTCTGTTCATCCGCAAGGTGACCCACTTTGACCTGTTTCGCATTCATTGAGCCGGATAAAGGTCGAAATTGGAACGAAACTAAGAGTAGAAAGTAAAAACCCATTGAAAATCAATGGTGACTTATCAGTATAGTGTTTAGCTCCCACTTGCAAGGGTTTGGGTTCAATCCCTAGCTGAGTCAGCTCGATGTCTTAAAAACTGCTGTATACTTGCTAACATCCTGCTTATTTTATCCAATCAATACAGAAAGTTAGGATCTTAAAGTTTGAAATAGAAGCAGTGACTTAAGTCATTCTTACACTTACAAGGCATTGTTTTTCTCCTTTTTTATTGGACCTTTATGATTTTTCTTATAGAAAATTCTTTGCAATATAAACATTGTATTTTCCATTTAGTGTGGTCTAAAGGTAGAGGAAACCCAAACTGTGCCGTCAAAGGAGCCTGATTATACTGATCCTGTAAGTGTATTTTCCTATATCAGTAGTTCAATTTCTGTGCGCGTAAGCGTAGGAAATTGTTTGGTTTCCACATTCTATCTATCTGTCTCTGTAACAGTTTTTCGTGGTTTTCGGATTAATATCGGATGATACAAGCTTTTCGGGTTTGGGTCCTTGCAGATGTTGGGTTGCACAACAAGTACAATGGGAGAGCGATAGGTGCTGATTTCGAATTTGGCAGTCATTTTTTCAAATTTGACAAAAATTGGGCAATATAGGCCAAATTTGGACCAAATTTCGAAAGTTCTCCAATTTCCGTAAAAACTTGCACAAAGTACAGTTGGAAGGTGCTGATTTCGAATTTGATGATCATTCTTCTAAATTGAATGTATCTCAGATAGTGAATAACAATAATGAAACCATTGTTCTTTTATGTGACTCATATTATGTTCACTTCCTTTATTTCATTATTCATTTGGATCAAGCCACGTTTGTATGTATTGTAAGCTTATCTGGCAAGCTTTGTCTGGTTAATTGAGGGTTGAACGTTTTTGGAAGAGTTTTACCTTATTTATCTCTGTTATCTTTTTTTTGTTACTTGGTTCAACCTAGTGATCAGACAGGGCACAGAGACAAAGTCTTAACGCTTAGAAGCATTTCTGCGGAAATTGTTAAAGCCTCTAGGCTTCTAGTTTGAATTGATTCTGTGTTGTTTAAATATTTTCATAAAACCTAAGACAGTATTTCAGCAAAAAAACATGATGTGTTTGATTGTTTTTCATCTTCATTAATACTGTTTAATTTTTTTCAGTTTCCGTGCTGCGCAAGGAAGCTGTTTAATTTAGACTTGCGATCATTTCATGTGCGAATTTTTTTAAAATACGTGAACTCGGGGTAGGAAAAATACGAATGCAAAGCAATACGAAGTCACACTGCCAATCCAATCATTAAAATACTTGCGCAGAGCCAAAACAAACCTTAACTTCCTGTTATTACTTTGCACAAACTTTGGACCAAATTTTAAAAGTTCTTCAATTTTAGTAAAACTTTGACCAAATTGGGCAATTTAGGCTAAATTTGGACCAAATTTGGAAAGTTCTCCAATTTTCCTAAAACTTTGCAGAAAGTTTAATTGGAAGGTGGTGATTTGGAGTTTGATAATAATTCTTATAAATTGAATTTATCTCAGATAATAATACTAATAACAAAACCTTTGTTCTTTTATGTGACACGCATTATGTTCACTTCCTTTATTTCATTATTCATCAGGGGTGGCACAGAGACAAAGACCTATAACTTACAGGCATTGTTAAAGTATTAGGCTTTTAGTTTCTTATCATTTTCAAAAATACCAATAGAAGTCTAAGCGTTATTTTCAAACGATTTTCAAACGATTTAGCTAAAAAAATTTCATTTCATTTGTTTTTTTAAGATTGATTCACTAAAAATTTTAGTTAATCAGTTTTATTATGTAGCTAAGGTTAACATTAATTAGGGTGGAGATATTCCATGAGGGCATTAGTGGAGGAGGAGTGTGGATTGTGGAAACTGTTCAAGCCTCAGGGCTTCTTGTTGTCTTTGTTCTCCTTTAAGAAATTCATTATACACTTTAATAAAGCCGTATTTCTGGCCTGTGAAAGATTCAGTGCTTTAGGTATTTTTGGTGTATAATGCATGTAAGGACTTGATGTCAAAATTAAATTTGATACCAAGTTGCAAATGAACTATTATATTCCTTTGAATTGGGAAAACACCAATTAGAGTACTGGGACCTTAGTCTTGAAAAAATATGTTCCGGAAATGTTATCACAATGAAATTTGGTATCAGCATATATACAACCTTTTGCTGGTTTGACCTTTTATCCTAAAGTAAATAACCTAAGTAAGCAAGTAGACAGGACTTTCATTATGTTTTTTTTATTTGCTTCTAGTTGTTGCATTTTAAACCTTTTTCCTATAGCTCATGGAAAACAAAAAAAGGAGCTTATCTGCTACATATATTGAGGTATGTATGTTATGACCATTTCTTAATTTATTTCATTCTGATTGAATTGTTGATAATTAAAGATAACAGCCATAGCTGTTGAAATGTAGCCCAAATAAACTCGCTTGTTCATGACATGGTAAGCTCTGATTTATTCAATTATAATGACTGAACAGATAAGCGAAAATATTTTTCAAATAATTTTTCTTGTAGCTTACGGGAAGAAATTTTCATGAGAAGAAATTTTCGCAAATCAAGAGTTGGAAAATGCAAAGTTTGCGAAAGAAATTTTCGCGAATGTAGGGCATAAGGAAACTTTCAAAAACGGGAACTAATTTGCTTTAAAATAGAACACATCTTTTAAGGTCAAAAGGGGGTCAGAAAGCTAAATCTTTTTGCATTAGATTGGATTTTTCACAACTTTTTGTTATACATTTAAAATGAATTTGAATAAACGAAGTTATTCATCATTCAAAATATCAGTTATCGAGCTAAGATGAACGAAACGAGCACATAATCAGATAACTTCGATGAACCTTAAGAAAGCAAAAACTGACGAAATAGCAAACGCTAAGAATCTAGGAAAAGATATCAGAAGTTTTTTCAGCCTAGCGTCAAATAAGCCTAATAAACTGAAGACTTTTTCTGAAGTATTCTAGTTCGACTGATACGAAGACTGTAATTATTACGAAACTTTTGATTGATATAATAACACAAAAGAGTTATTTGTTTATTCTTCTTCACTTGCTTCCCTTTTTTGTATCTGATTTTAAAATTTAAATAAAATGTAAACTTTCACAGAATTAAATTTCGCAAATGGGGAATTTTGATTTATTTCGCAGAATTTTCGCGAATCGATGAATTTTGATAAATTTGGTGGAATTTATTTTTGGGAATTGGGGCAAATTTGGAAAATTTCTTCTCATGAAAATTTCTTCCCTTAAGGTAATGTCCATTTTCCATGCTTGCATAGCCTGGACAGGCTCTAATGTTTGTGTGCTGCCTCTACAGAAACAGTACTAAATTTACTGATGACAAGTTTTATATGTTCTTTCGATTGACTGTTTTACATGGAACTAGATTAAATTACCATTATTATTATCATTATTATTACTTTTAGGATTCAGATGAAGTCTTACCACCAACTCCTCAAGTAAAATATATTTTTTTTAAATCCAATGAAAATTTCAATCGCAATGAAACAATAGCAATACTACTGAACTTAATGTATTTTTCTGGCTTGCTTTTATGTTGATAGTAGAATTAAGTTAGGGTAAAGTCTAGGATTGTTTGATTTTTTTCTTTCCTTTTTCTAAAAAAGGTTAAAAATAGTTTCGTAGTTACTTTAGTATGAATACCTTATCAAAACTTTGATGATAGTATATTAAACTAATTAAAGGAAGGTGATGCTTTGACATAAGCTTGTGGTGCATACTGTTGAGTTGTTTTGCTAGTTTATCATAGTATAAGTTCCATTTCACTTACTCAAATTATCATTGAGAAAAAAAACTTCGTAACAATTATCTACTCTTTTATAGAAAAAGGCTTGTTTAAGTTGGTCTGTACTTAAAAGGTAAGTAGATTATTCTGTTTCAATAGTAAATTACTGTAAAAAAAGTTTAAATAAAAACAATTTTGATTAGATTGGATAGCAGAAGTTCCTGTTTCTGGAAACAGCAGTGAGCAAATATAGGTTTCTAAGCATCAAACTAAAATATTCTTAATGTTCATTCTTGTTCTTTAAGAAAATAGAGAGAGTATTGGTTAGGATTTGATTGTAGTTATACAGTGTTGCACTTTGACTACACAAAGATTTGTGACCATGAACCAAGTATAATGTTTTCCTTTTAGCCATTTTGTGTCTCCAAGTGAAGATAGCATGGAGCAGGTATGTATCTTTCGTTCATTGTGCCTCTAAGAAAGAAACATCTTGACCAAAACAACTTGACAGAATTAGGCATAAAACTTTCACCAAAAACTGTTTTTGAATTTTCTTGCAAGAATTATCTAATTATGTCACAAGTTATTCAATCAACGTACGTAATGGTCTTTTCTGAAACATACTACAAACATTTTCTAATTTATGAACTTTTTTTGATCAGATAGAAGTATACTGTAGAAACTGTTAGCTACACAGTACTGTTCAAAAATTTTTTTCTTCAGAAGTATATTTCTGTTCATAATAAACAAATTTTGTTGTTTTTTAAGTTACAATGTTAGTTAACAAAATTTGCCAGTTATATCTTTCAAGTGCCAAATTAATGATACAAGGGACACCTCAAAAACCTTTTATCTGAAACCTTTACTATTTAGCCAATCCCCTGAAGCAATTCTGAGCTGTTTCCTCAAATTTTCATAATCTCTAAGTTTTTGTCCAGTCTTTTCAAGATGCGACATCTCTACTGTCGACTGTAGTTGTAAATATGCCTTTTCCCTTGTTGTTAGATTGACAGTTACGTAGGAGATGTTGATAAAATTGATTTCAATTTACAGAATTCTGTTATTGATTTAGTAAGATATTTATTTCAAAATCATAACATTTTAAGTCCTTGAAATTCAATGTTTAAATTTATAAAACTTAATGAAAATAGTTTTTGTCTTCAGATTGGAAATGGTTCTGACGATGATGATGATGATGATGTTGAAATGGAAACGGCTTTAAAGGCTTGTGCTGCTGTAACTGGTAGTGCTATGCAAGAAGCCAGTCAAGTTATATCAGTACTTATTAATTCGTTTGTTTTTTTTTTATCTATTGATCTATCAAACTACCATTCCAAAGTAAATCAAATTTCATAAACCTTCCTTGTCAGAAATACATTTTAAATCATTTTACTTCATCATATTTGCTTTTAAACTGCTGTTTTTTGATAATCTTGTTCCACTTTGACATCATATTTCGATTGAGTTTACCTAAGTGAGTTCTCAAGCCTTTTCTGATGATGTCAAAGGAAGTCGAATCATCACGAAAAAGAATAACATATTGAACGACCATTCTAATGTCTTACAGATATTGATCCTTTTGTAAATGCTAATCTAAATCTAAATGTTCTCCTATATGAAGTTAACTTTATCTAAATTACAAAATGCAATATTTCTCAATTTCTTAAAATATTACTACAACATTATTTTAGGTTTGTGAGTCTAGAGCAAACGTAGAGTTGAATGAAATAGAAGCAGGTCTGCTTTTAATTTCCTTTGCTTCATAGGGTTTTTTATTTGCAATAATCTAATTCTACTGTTTAAGGTAAAAGGTAATTGATCTCAAAATCACATTTCATTTTTTAGTTGTAGAAAGTGTAATATATGATCTAGTGGAGGATGTTGTATTAGCAAGAGAAGGCGGTATTGAACAGGAGGCTCATCCTTTACATCAGGTGTTTATATATTTGTTTTTTCAATTGCCCTTTTTCTTCCAAGTGAACATAAATACTTTTGGGGGTATTTTATCCTTTATTTAGTTTCGTGATTGTGTTTCAGGTTCCTGTATTGAATGACTCTGGGTTTGAGGTGGATGCAGATCAATCAGTCATTGACTCAGAGGATATTGATGATGATGATGATGATGAAGAAGAAAATTTAGTAAGTGATCCAATACAGAAGAGTCTGCACTATTTTGCATTGATTTTGAGCTTTTCCAATTTCCTGAAAGGATATTGTTGTTATTGTAGTTATTGCTTAAATTGCCAAAGCCTTGGAAATAGAATAAAATTTGTTTCCGTTTATGGTTTTCCCTCTCAGTTAAGAAAAGGCCACATAACAATTTTTATATTACAGTTTAGCAATTACTTTATAATGACTGAACCAGACTTTTTATTCAGTATCCTTCAAAAGCGTATTTTTTAATAGTTAAATTCTTTGGTTTTAGGTCAGTGAGTCTGCACCAAATGCGAATTGCAAAGTTGAAAAGAACCCTGAGAACAATGTAACTAAATTTCATGATTTATTTATATTTTATGAAACATGCACTCTGATTCCTAACTGGATAGTATCACCTACAAGACTAGAAATTCTGTCCGCTTATTTCACAATGTTTCACTTCACTTTGACAATGACCTGGTAGAGGTCAGCAATATACATTTATTATTCCCCAGATATATAAAATAGATAGTTTCTAAAAATCTAGTATTCTGATTGGCATAAAATAACTCATTCATCCATGCATTAGTATTCTCAAGTAATGTCTCTTAGAAACTAAAAGTTTAATAATGTTGTGATTCTAGGAAGTGTTATTGAAGTTATAGTGTTATTGAAGAATTTATTTTAGAAATCTGGTACTTACAAAAAACCCAAAAGATGCTGTATTTTTTGTGGAAAGCTAACATTTAAGTTAACCCGTCATATAACTTTGGTACACAAAAAGGAAAATCGTGTTAAAGCAGCAATGAATTTGCATAAAAAGGAAAGAGTAAAAGAATTCAAAAAGATGAGGAGAGAAGGAATTATACAATTTAATAGAAAAGAATCTGAGAAAGAAATTCCCTCATATCAAGGGGAGAGAAAAAGAAGAAAATATCAAGAATTAATGTTCTGTTCATGTTGTTCTGCCTTCATTTCCAAAAGATTTTTCTCTACACACAAACGACTATGTACCACAAAGAATGATGGTGTTGTTGTTGGCATTCCTCTTCAATCTATATCTAAAAATGTTAAACTCTCTGATGCTTTCAAAAACAACGTAGTTTCCAAAATCAGGGATGATGAAGTTGGCAAACTTATTAGGAAAGAAGATAACATTTTGTACTTGGGGAACAAGTTTTTCAAGAAGCTGGAGCACAAAAAAGAAAAGCTTGCTACAGTGTATAAATCTGTGAGAAATGACATGAGGCAATTGGCTCTGTTATATCAGGAGTTTTTAACAATAGATGGAGTAAATCAATCAAATTCAAGCTTGCTTGATCTCTTTAATAGAGAAAACTTTGATTTCCTATGTGAGGCTATTGAACGAATGACTACCAATGAAGATGATACTCTTAAAGCAGGACTGAGACACAATTTATATTATCTGCTTTTAAAATCAGTAAAGAAACTACGTGACAAAATGTTTTTGGAAAAGAAAGATGATTGTTTCAAAGAAATGGATAGCTTTTATAAGAGCTTGAAGTCAAATGAAGACATAATTGTCTCGAGTGCTCGCTACCAGTTGGAAAATACAAGCCTAAAAAAGAGACGGAAACCAGCTCAACTTCCAGTAGAAGAGGATATAAAGAAAATACATGACTTCATCATGCAAAAAATGAAGGAATTAGTAGTAGATTATGAGTTTTGGACCAGTCATTCTTTTATAGAGCTTCGAAATCTGGTAATGGCTAGACTCACACTACTAAATGCTAGGAGAGGTTAGATAGTGTATATGAATTTATTCTCAAAAAACTAGAATTGTCCAATTTTAAAAACTCTTCCTTCAAGTGAAATTGTTGTACCAGATATTTTTCTATGAACTATAATGAATAAGGATTCTCTTTGACAATACACCTATTAAGAAATAGAAACATTGTATACAGACATTAATTTGAGCAATATGAGCATAATTTTATTCAGTTTTTGAAAGTTTTTATTGCATGTTTTTTTTCAGGTGGTGAGGTTGGCCGTCTTATGATACCTGAATGGAAAGATGCGCAGGAAGGTGGATGGATTAATAAACAACAAATTGAGAAATTATCTAAATCCGATCAAATGCTTGTTAATGCAATGAAAATTGTGTACTTGACTGGCAAAGGGAATCGGCACCTAGTATCATTGTTAGTCCCAGAAGACACAATATCAGCATTGACCAAATTGTGTGACCCTATAATCAGATCTCAATCTGGAATATCTTCATCCAACAGTTTCATTTTTGCAAGTACACAGCTTTCTGAATTAAATTTCTCTGGATGGCATGCTTTGAACTGTGTTTGCAGTAAACTGAAATTACAAAACCCAAGCCTTATTAATGCTACCAACAACCGCCATCGTATTAGCACCTATTACGCAGCACTTGATATACCAGAGAAGGAGAGAGAGCTGTTTTATACACATATGGGGCATAGCTCTGATATTAATAAAGATGTTTACCAGGCACCACTGGCCATAATGGGAGTAACAAAAGTTGGTAAACAACTACTCAAGATGGATGGTGGTATGTATATAATATATTTATTCTATTAATGTCTGTTTACATTGTATTGTTGTAATATTAATTAATTGTGGCAATATGCTGCTGTAATTATAACCCACCTATAGAAGTACAACACAAATATTTTGTTGTGTCTTGCATTATGTTTTTGTGAATATAAACTTACACTGAATTATTTTATGATATCAGGATTATCAACAGAAAAAGAATTGCCTAAAACATCAACAAGGCTATTAACAAAAAAAGAGAAAGAACATACTCCAGGTATGTCTTACAGATTCTCTTTATCTTTCCTTTGAAGACTTATGAAAAGAAAGCAAGACAATCATTTCAACTCTGAAGCAACCATATTTGCTTCAATATTGAGGCCTGATTTGAAACAGGAAAGGGATTCAAGATTACCAAGTAAAGTAGATGTTAATTGGGGATACATACAAGTAAAAAGGGCAGTTTTTGAAAAAATGAAGAGATACCATCCTTTTTTTGCCACATATGAAATGGAACATGTAAAATTAGTGTACAAAAGTGGGGAAGTTATACGATATATACCTGGAACAAAGATACCCTTTAATTTGACTTTCTCATACACATACACAAAAACTTACTTCCAGGTTCTTATGAGGTTAGGTTGAAAAATTCTTATCATATTTTTTAATTAAACACCGATTTAAATACACACAATGTCGCATTCTAATGCTCCCCAAAATTAGAGTGTAAACAAGCACTGTATCTTTCAATTAGTTAATGTAAATTGGGAAAGAAACACACAAGGATCTTATGTTATTTTTACTTTTTTTAGATGATTTGAACACGAAAAAATCATACTCTTTAAGAAAAGGTTTGATATTGTTTTCAGGAGTAAAATTAATTAAAAAAAAAGAAAGAATAATGAGAGACACTTATTTTTTGTCATTTTTAATATTGATAACCTTTTTGTATTTCTATATTTGATTAAGGTAATTTAAGACTTGTTGTTGAAAAAGAATCCAATATCTTTTATCTATAAATAACAAATGAAATTATTTGTTGGGAAGACAAGATAATCTTAATGGATTTTTATATTTCTTCCAGTTTAATTTTATACTCACTGACTTTGAAAAGATACATTTACCTTGAATAGAAGCTTGTAAATTCTGTGTTTTAACTGTAAGTTCTGATTACATGCAAAGTTCTAAAGACTTTATTATTTCACTTTTATCATTTCTGGCTTTTCAGCTCACAGAAATGCAGAAAATAGTGTTGATGAAGAAGCTGAAGATGTCGTAGAAGAGGAAAAAACGGTAGAAAGCAATATTCATGTAGAAACTGATGTTGATGATGAAGATGAAGACGAAACCTACGAACCAGATGACCAAGACTTACAGAGTGAGGACCCTATGGCCTAACTTGTTATAGCCTAACTTGTTTTTTTTTTTTTAAACAGGCTATTGCTATCAGATTGCCTCCCTGCCTCCTAATTTTTTGTAAGAGAATTTTCATTCTTCATTTTTAGGCATTAACATAGAAAATAGATTAGAAGAAAAGTTATTTGTCAGTAAGTTATTATCTTTTGTTTTATATTACCTCATTTGTGATGAACTTGCATGGTAAAGTGGGAGCGATGTGTCGAATTTTGTTGTGGATGAGGAGGAGGAGTCTTGAAAAATTTGAAAAATTTTTAACTGCGCAATCCTTACACAAAAGGGGATTCTTAAAAAAAATTGGAGCCTCTACATCTATATCTCCATCATAAGTATTATAAGATTACTTTATTATTATTTATTAAAATGACTGATATTTTGAAGTGTGGTTAATAATGAAAAATTATGTTAATTCATTGATATCTTCGTTTAAAATGTCGTTGTGAGCAGATTTGTTTATGCTGGAATATTTTGGTGCAACCCCTAAGCAGTTCTTCTTAGTTGAGTGCCGTCAACGCGGAACGGAAAAATTGCTATGGAACTTGCGGGCTTCGTGCTATAAGTATATTAGGGAGTTTAAGAAACTGCGACGGCAACATGTGTGACGACGTGGGCAAAGGTACACAAATAGTACAATATTTCTGTAATAAAATAGTACAAGACAATCAGCAGATGAAAGTTCGATGAAGTCGTTTTTGACTGGAAAGCCAGCAAGTAGCGATAAAATCTACTTAAAAAGATACACTAAAATCGCGCCCCCGTGGTCAAACACGACATCAAAGTATGACTTTGGACGTTGTGCATGAAACGTGCGAATTTTCTAATGAGCTAAGTGTCATAAAATTTTCCCAGTGGTATCGTTATAAGTAGAAGACCCTCCAAACGTTAAACGTTGTTTGAGTCACGTCACGCCACGTCGCTGTCCTCGTTGACGTTGCCATTTCTGAAACTCCCTATTAAGATCTAGGATGCAACGCTAGGGGAATCAAATCTATCTATAATAACCTATTTTTGCTCTGAAATATTCAATAGGGACTAATTGTTTATACTCCGCCAACGTGTTTGTAAGCTGACCCCGTCACTAATCACAGTATATCATACCTAACACAACTGTTGACGTTTATTGTTGTTTACAATACATAATCAATCTCATTGTAATTTAATCTTTCGAAATCAGCTGTGATGAGGAATGAAGTTTGAATTGTGAACATTTTGTTTCAATAATTTGTTGTTAAAATCTGACTTTTTTATTATGTAGGGAAAAAGAGTGCAAAATGGACTGATGAAATTCATAGAATCTTCATGAAGCGTTTTGGCGGTTATGTCAAGCAAACTGAACCTCGACCATTTCCATGTAAGTTAATACGCATATGATAAATCTGATGTAATAATTTGTTGGTAGCTATATTAGATATTGCATGCCCATTTGGTGAAAGGTAAAATTAGCAATACGTTGTCGTTCGTACGTTTTAAGCTGCCATTTATCATCGCTAGATATAACTGGGCAGTATGGAAAATATTAAAACCATCATCAAGTAATTTGCACCAATCAGAAACAACGATTAACATATTGCCCATCTTTTCACCAAAGCAAGTTAAAACTATTCTCATGCATTTTTCTAATTTTAGCGAGAGCGGAAATGATTGAATTTGTGGATAGCTTGGGAAATCCATTTCCTCATGGTGCTGTAAGGACAAAAATTAATAACGAGCGGAAGAAGTTCGCCGAAAATAAAAAGAAAGCGTTAGCTACAATTGGGTTGTAAAGACTTACAGAACTATTATCATTTATATTTTAATCTGACATTTACAGATTGTTTTTACAGTATGTTTTAGGGACTTCCTTGTTACGTTGCTCAATTTATTTTCTGTGTTTTTTCTATCGACTGCTTTTTACACTTCATCGTTAATGTTAAATATGGACGTCTAAGCTTTATATTTTTTAGCTATTTATCCTTGTTTTGTTAACTTAGGTCAGAAGAGGATTTCATACTAACTCTCCTTCTGTAGTTAATGATAAAAGAGCAAGGGGTCCACAGGCTACATCATTTTAAATAAAGTATACAGAGGGTTTTCAAATCCTAATGAAATCTTATCTGACATGATTTTTATGTGTTCAAGCAATTGACGATATACATTTTTCACTGCAGAGCTTACTTCTGTTCCTTTGTAGAACCCTGTAGCGAAATTATAAATCATCTACACGCTTTTTTTTATATACACAAAGTTTTGGTTTAGCCTCAAATGATTCTTCAATGTTTCTTAACTTTAATTTTTTCCTTACTGCCAGATTTGCCCAACAAGGTCACTGCTTTGCTTTTTGCACAGAACTATTACATTGCTTATCAAAAAGCACCAAGTGACTGGAAGATTTTCGACTTATTTGACACAATGTAGAAAGTTTTATGGCATTTTAAAATTAGTTCCTGAAAGTTTCAGCCTAACAATGTTTCTTAAATGTTTCGTATTTTTTACTCATTTTGAGTTTATATATATTTCTTTTATGCGTATTTCTTATGTAAAAAAGCGTGTACAGATTTAAGCAAGTTTTTACCTGGTCCTTGGGGCCTATATTTTGTTATTGTTTGAACTTTTTGAAAGAAGAGAGACGTTTTAAAAAGAAGAGACAAGAAATCTTGGAATCTTGTTTGTACTGTAAAACCTCCATATAGCGGACACCTCAATAGCGGACAGTTCTCTCTTCCTCATTAGTCTCTCTCCAATGTTGATATAGGAGCTCCAAGTAGGTTCTATCGACAATCCTTTAGACAAGTCTAGAGGCACAGGCAAATCTAAAATAGCTACATGTTAACAAACAAACAGTTCCAGCTTTTCATGCCATCTTAATAGAGGATAAACGTTTGTACAGTCTTAAAGTCTGTAATGTAATGGAATGAAATCTATTTTTGAGACAACAACAACAAGTACAAAAAGTATAAGTAGTATCTACTCGATAGGAGTGGAACTTTCATCAAATGCAACAGATAATTTTGGTCCCGTGGATTTGACGCATCAAACCCCTCTTTTCAAGTTGGATAACTGAAACCCAAAGCAATTTTTATAATTGGAACCATTTTTTCTTCTGGTCAAGTGGGATAAACGTTCTTCTAAAATGGGCTGAACTAGGGAAAGACGGCGGGGATAGAAAAAGAGAACATGATCATGTACCAGCAATTAATTAATAATTTTAGGATACTCGTTCGACTAAATTGTTTTAGAAATTTCCTTATTTGTTATCGACGTTGCTTTGCACTCAACAAACCTCGTTCCCAGGATTGCATTTGTATGTCTTAGTTGTGAATGAAGAGAGAAAAAGCGCTGAAGGCGAAGTCATCAATTTTTTTCTAAATCTAGTACTTTCTACTATTTCATTATGATTCAATACTAACACACTAAATATTCAAATGGAAACAAAGTTTCGAAAGGGCATATGTTACACCAACATGGCAATCTTATACAAAATCGGATATTTAGAAATACTACTCCAATGAATTTTTTTTAAAACAAAATGTAAGAGAGAAAGGGATTTTCAAATAATTAAGCACAAGCAGGAGAGATATTAAGCACATTAATTTCAGTTTTTATGTCCCCGTAATGTACATTTTTTAAGCAACATTTGTCCCCCTAACCTACATATCAGGAGGACCAATTTTATTGTAGAACCCAATCAAACGTTTTGCTTTAAGTTTCTATTTACTACCTTAAAATATTGTTATATGTTGTTTTTGGGGACTTAAAAGCAGAAACTTACACTTGTTGTTTACAGGGACACAAATGATGTCTTCTTAATATTCACTCTAGAGATAAAAAATTTAAGGGGACACATTTTTTTTCCATGTTCCTTTTCTTCAGATTTTTTTATGTAAGTGTAGTTATAAAGGCGCACTGCATGTCACCAAAGCCCTAGAATTTCTAATTTTGTCCTTGTTCGAGAGATATACATAGTGCTCCTAATATTCAATATTTACTTAGTACCCTTAATATAAACTTTAGGAGTATATATATATATATATATATATATATATGTTCTTAAAAGACGAAAATAAAAAAATGACTGTCCAAACATGTAAGCAAATTTGAATATTTGCAAAATTCACTTTATGTAAGTCTCAACAGATAACGAAGTTTTATTAGAATAAACTCTTGAGGTGTGAATATATAAAAGACGAAAATTAATATTTACATGAGACGAAAAAATCCGCTTAGAATCAGACGAGAATATATAAAAGACGAAAACTCAAATTCCGCATACGCACCAATTGAGCATAAACCCATTTTCGTAATGGGATGAGATTTCGAATCAAGATGGAGTAATAGAATTAATTATAAGAAATTTGAAAATGGTTCAACACATCAAATTGGTGATTAACGTTATGAGTATCAATAAAGGGCAGAGGTATCTGTTTGCTCAATTCAGCATTTAACTTGTTTTAAGTTGAATCATATAATCATGAGGACTCTGAAAGGTATGTTGGTGAACACTCAAATTCCGCATACGCATAATTAAACATAAACCAATTTTCATATTGGGATGAGATTTGAAATCAAGATGAACTAATAGAATTAATTATAAGAAGCTTAAAAACACATCAAATTGGCGACTAACTTTATGAGTATAAATAAAGGGCAGAGCTATCTGTTTGCTCAATTCAGAATTTAAGTTGTTTGGAGTTTCATAAAATCATGAAGACTCTTGTTATATTTTCGCTGCTTTCTATGGTTGTACTGGTATCATGTAGTCCACCCAGACGTAGGGAAATTTCTACGCAATGACCCTATCGGGAAAATGTTTCTGTTTTTATAAATAATGCTAATGATATTGCTATTTATAATTTGCTATTGTTTTTGTAGGAAAAATGACTCCTCGACTAGGTGATGGTAGGATTCGAAATGGTAAGAAATTACACCAATATTCTTGTGAAGTTTATGACTCTACGCATTGAAATTCCTCCCTCTATATATGCCGGCATGGTTAAATTCCATTTTCTGATACAAAATCGTTTATAACCTAACATTTTTATAAGCCGGAAGATTCAACTGTATTTTAGAGGAATCAAAGACATGAATTTAGATATTTGAAAGTTCAGAAGTTCACCAAAGCATCTTCCCCCACCCCTCTTACACCACTTACTTGCAAGGCTAATAAAGACTGTTGTGATTCAGGATTTTTTTTCGTTTAGCTGCATGGCCTAAAATTATGGCAGCTGATAGATATGAAACTGAGAGATACGCAGGTAAGGAACAAGCGACACAGACAGTATCATATTTAAACCATTGTGAATGAAAAATATTGGCATGATTTGTTGTACTGATTGATTATATCGGTTGAATAACAGGTGATGTTGAAGATGCATTTGAAAACATCTTGTCCGAACTTTACCGAAACGAAGATGATGAAGGCAAGTGATTGACAGAGGGAGTGTCATTAAAAATTTTGTAACTGTGCGTATTATTAAATCTTAAACAAGCTACTATGTTTTTACTGGATCTGGTATATAAAGTGAGATCTTTCGAATATCCTATGGCAACTATGTCTACAGTGAAATACCCATATTACGAGCTTGTTTCTAATTAATAAGGGACGGTAATCCCTTAACAAACTCTCTTAAAATTTCTCGATTTCACAAAATTTTGATAATATGGAACTAATTTTCACTTCCATTCAGGGTTTGTTATATCGAGACACCACTGCATTTTCAGAAAAACTTTATTTTATTTCTATGTTATTTGTGATAATTTTTGTTATTGTGACGATATTTGAATCTTATATATTCTTGACAACGAATAAATGGCGCGTAAACATTGAAGAATTCATACATTGAGAACTGAGAACGAGGAATTTGATTAACAATAACTTGCACAATTACCACTTGTAGTAATCCATGGTTTACTGAATAAAATTTTCTGTGCATTGTCTTGATTATATTTTTGTCTTGATTATATTTATCTTCAAACAATCTTTCCACTAGAATGTTCGTTCCTTATGAGAGTCGTTAATTAAACACAAACACACTATTTACTGAGGCAGTAGTTCCTTCGGACCAAGATATTCAGCAATACACAAGGACAGGGTGAACTTATTTTATTGGAACAACTTACTTTGACTCCGCAATAAGTCATTCCGCCAGGATGTTCAAGTGACCATTCCCTTCTAGAGGCGTATATTAAACATAAACTCACCCTTTATTGAGGCAATAGTACTCTTTGGACCAACTTATTCAGCAACAAACAGTGACAGGTTGAACTTTTTTATGGGAACAACTTACTTTAACTATCAAATACAGTTGGATCTCGATATGACGAACATTAAAGGGGTAGAGGTCAGTTTGTTTTATCCAGAGTTCATTAAATCAAGATATTTTAAGAAGGTTTGTTTTAATGGAGGGGAAACAGAACCGGGTTCGTTATAACGAGATTTCGTTATATCGGGGGTTCGTAGTATCGAGATTTCACTGTATGAGTATGCTGTAACAAAGGAAAATGACAATGAAATGCGTTAAGACAAGTATATCATAATACTTTATGTCAAGATATCCCCAAGTCGTTTTTGTACGTTAACCAATCCCTTCTGAACGTCGTTAGAAAAATTGTGTTTGTCTAAAAAGCGAATTGTCCAAACCCAAATTTATAATTACCCTGTTGGTGCTCTTGACGTAAATGTCGTGCTTACCTCAACAGAATTGATTATTTTTAATGTTCGTGTGATTATGTGAGCGAAATATAATATTAGGCAACCATTTGTTTTTCAAAATATTTGAAAAATGGTATGCGATTTGTAAAAGAACGTGAACTAGTTCATTTTTTTGTAGAACGAGACCTGTAATAGCAGGCATTTTGTTTGTTCCAATTTTCCTGGATGCACATTCGCAGATGCAGATTCACATTAGATGGACATTCAATATGCAGTCACAACATCTACTGCTGAAGCACAAATTCAACTATAATACCCTAAAACCACCAATATTCTAACCAAAAAACACTTTTAATCGACCATAAACTGTGCTGTTGCACAAAGACAGTTAAACTACACAACCTGAGAAAATATTGACGTCCTACGAGCTGAAACAATCGCAGTAGTCTTCGAAAACTGCGAAAATGGAAGACAGCAGCAGTGACGAAGACACGAGAAAGTGCACGCAAAGTGAATGTATAAACAATGGTGACGAAAAACACCTGACTTGTGGCGATTGCAAGCGAACTGTACATTATCGGTGTACCAGATTGCCACTGTACCAATTGGAAATCTTTATAACCAAGAAGGGCCGCAAGTACACGTGTGTGAACTGTGTCAATATTTGTCTGAATTTCCTCAAAGAGATGGAGGACTACGATCCCGATCAATCGTTTGAAGTTGAAGAACTTACGCAAGCACTGAAGGATATTTCGTTGGAAAACAGTAAAACCAAATGCTGATGTTGTTGATGTGACTGCACAATCTGGAGAAGGACGCCGCAGAAAAACAGAACAAAATATTCCAGCAGCTACCAATACTGCTATTCAGGCAATAATAACAGAAGCAAAAAACGAGGAGCTAGAAGAGGAACGACAGAAGAAGCTGCGCTCAAATAATTTAATTATCCATGGGCTGCAAGAAAACCCTGACCTTGACGATAAAAAGACAAGAGAACTTGACTGCGAATTTTTCAAAGAGTTTATTGATACCATCCGTGTTGCTGCTCAATTCAAGTAAGTTGCACGCCTTGGGCAAAAAGTAAATGGAAAAGTGAGGCCGATCAAAGTCATTTGAAGAGTTCTGAGTGCATTCTGGGTGCATTATTTTCGAGCGTTTTTGTAGATGAACCAACGTTACCTGTTGCACTTGACGGCCTGAAGAAACAAATAATTGAAAGTGACTTTCAACTGGAGATGACGCAAGAAATGGTTTTGAAGAAATTAGAGGAATTGAATCCTAGCAAAAGTCCTGGTCCAGACGACCTACATCCACGTGTTTTGAAAGAACAAGCGGCCGTGATTGCTGAACCACTTCACATGATATTCGATAAGTCTTACACCCTGGGAAAATTCCCATCCACTTGGAAGAGAGCTAACAATCACAGCCATCTATAAGAATAAAGGTGACAAACATTCTGCTGGAAATTACAGACCAATTAGCCTGACTAGCATTGCATCAAAAATTTTCGAATCGATAATGCGTAATTCTTTACTATCATATCTCAAAGCAAATAAGCTTTTGTCAAATTGCCAGTTCGGTTTCCTTGGTGGAAGATCAACCATTCTGCAACTGCTCCAAATAATGGATAAATGGACAGAAATTCTCGAAAATGGAGGTGTGATTGATATCATATATTGTGATTTTAAAAAAGCGTCTGACACTGTTCCGCACCTTCGTTTAATTGAAGTCTTGCGCCACTACGGTCTTTAAGGTACAGCTCTCTCCTGGATCAGAGATTTTCTGTCTGATCGATATCAACAAGTTTGTGTAAATCGAAACAAATCCGATGTATTTCCTGTGACGTCAGGAGTGCTTTTTGTCATCTTCATAAACACTCTAGTTGAAATTGTTGATGAGTCAGAACTTTTCCTGTATGCCGATGACTTGAAAATATTCAGAGAAATTGAAACCACGATTGACGTTGCTAACCTACAAAGCGATCTAAACAAATTATTGCAATGGACAGATACCTTCTAATTGAAATTCATCCGGACAAATGTGAGCACATGAAAATAAAGTCAAGGTTGAAGTCTCCCGATGCAACACAGTATGTAATCGATGGCACTGTCCTCAAGCAAAAATCAGATGTGGATGACCTAGGCATAAATTTTGACGAGCACCTTTCATTCGAAAAACACATTAACGACAAAGTGAACAAAGCTAATGCTCTTGTTGGTATATTACGGCGAACATTTGTCTACCTAGATAAGAATTGTTTCAAGCTGCTGTTCACAAGCATTGTACGCCCCCATCTCGAATACGGTGGTGCTTTGTGGAACCCTCACCTCCAACGACAGATCTCCCTTCTCGAAGATGTACAACGACGCGCAACAAAATTGATACCTGGAATGAAAAACTTAAGCTACAAGGAAAGATTGGAAATTATGAACTTTTCGTCCCTGCAATATCGTCGATATAGGGGCGGCATGATCGAGATGTATAAGATTACCCATGAACTTTATGATAAAGAAGCTATTGGAAATTTTCTTCGCTTTCGATCGCAGGATGGTCAAGAACACAACTTGCGTCGTCACGAATTTACGGTCACCCGACAAAAGTGTCTTAAAGACCTAAAAAAGTATTCGTTTAAAAATCGAGTTGCGGAACAATGGAACAACCTGCCACCGGACCTTGTGCAAGCACCATCTCTTAATTCCTTCAAAAGTCGACTCGATAAGTTATGGAAAAGTGCTGGTATTATGTTCGATATCGATCTGAATCTCGTCGAAACAACAGCCTGTCGACAAACGCGATATCGACAAGTCGTTAAAGATTGAACCTGTTGTTAAAGGCACCATGTCCCTACTTCCAGAAATTTGTATAATATAATTTGTATAATATAATAATATAAATTGAATCTCTCCATAGCAACCAATCAAAATAGAGAAAAAAACTTCCATAAACGCTATATACTACAGCCTACAAGTCTGTCACTAAATTAATTCTGGACAATCGAGTTTAAGACGTCATATTTGGATACGAATATGCATATGAAAATTTGAACAGGTTAATAAATAGGTGTCTGCAGTTTTGATGGATTTAAGCAAGGCATTTGATTGTATCAACCATAATCAACTAATCACCAAAATGCATGCTAATGGTTTTTCAATTAGATGCACAGCAAATTTCTCATTTCTTATCAAGAAAAAAAAATATTATATCAAGAATTTGATTTCTTGATTTAAGATATTTTCGTACTGAAAAATTTCATATTTCTTATCAAGAAAAAAGAAACTCAAATCAAGAATTTGACTTCTTGATTTAATATTGTTGTACTGAAAAAATTGTCAAGACAAAGAGTTCTTATATCAAGATCACCGGATAATTCACTTTCGTATTCTGATTCAGAAAAAAGCATCTTAAACTAAGAACATGAAGTTCAAACTGGACAGTATACAAATTTGTGTCTTCATTTCTACTACTTTTAGTGTACAAACTTTCGCGAGCAGAAACTTTCGCGATTTTTAGCCTTTTTCGCGAAAGTTTATTCTACACTAAGCAATTCGCGAAATTTATGCTCCCGAAAAAAAGTTTTGTGTGTAATTCGCGAAAGTTTATGCCCAAAATTTCGCTAGTTTTGAATCTCGCGAAACTTTCTGCTCACAAAAGTTTCTACACTTAAAGTAGAACAAATACGTATATACAAAGATTTTACAATATATATTAGCGACAGAAATTTTTACACCTCAAATTAGATTTTTAGAACACCTTGCGAAATAGCAAAGTATTATATTTAACACGTCTCACAGAAACCACATCTTTAGCTAAAAATAGTGTTGCTTAGAAGAAGAGTATAAATTGTAAAGTGTTTTCAAAGATAAAAGAATAAAATGTCATATGTGGATGTAAATTCACTCAAAAAAATGCAGTTGCGTTTTGTGAAATATGCCAGAAAATCTATATGAATATGCCAAATTCGCAATGCAAAACACAGAGCCCCAATATCTACATTATAATCATAATGTTTTAAAAAGCGGATTTCTGTCTTGTGAATGTTCCTCCACTAAGTCATCTATGTCATACTTCACAGGTATATACATATTATCTTCGCTATCCATTTTCACATGGAAAACATTAAAGTCCACAAGATGTTCATACCGACAAATAAAATTTTCTTCTGGAACACAGTGTTCAACTAAATATGCCTGGTATGTGGATTCGAAATAAATGGTATTGTACAATGATAATTCAAAATAAACAATGTCCTCTATCAGCCAGATTTCTTTGATGGAACCAAAGACAGGCAAAGGAGGGTCATTAAATACTGAAGCTGCTACAATGCCTTTTCTGCAATACTTCGTGCCATGTAGTGCAATCCAGCTGGTTCTGAATATTTTCTTCAATGAAAAATTAAAATCGATCCCAAATTTTCTAAATTGATCACATAAAGCAGCATATCTTTCCATAGTAATATTGCGTGTGACACCAACATTTCGTTCCGTTGCAAACAGTGGATGAGTATTTGGGTTTTCATTGTCATCACCAAAGTTCACACACTCAAGAAATTGGTGCCTTTTTGCCAGAGACAATGTTAAGTTTTTGAAATTCTGCTTTTGTGCCAGTACCTTAAAATAATTGTGGGCTGCTTCAAAACTAAAACAGGATGACCTCACTAATGGTCCAACAGCTTTAATTAAGGATGGGATATGAATCATGTAGTGTTGCTTTGGTAAGATATTTTTATCTGGAAAAAGTTGTTTGAATTTTGCCAAGTGTTCTGCTATCAGTTGCTTTAAATGCTGGATTGTGCTTATTTTTATTACTGGACTAAATATAATTTGAACAATTTGCACCAGCTCAGTTAGAAACAGATAGTGCTCCTCACTTGTGTCAACCAAATGAGCAATGTAAAATGGTAATAATCTGAGAAACAGTCTGGCTTGTGATGCATCATACTTTAATTTGTATCTTTCTGTCCCCAAAAATATGGTATGTCTCAAAGGTCCAGGTTTGTCGCTCACCTCAGTATAACCATAATTATGATTTACAATTGCAGCATTTATCTGTTCTAGAGAGAAAACTCCATTTTGTATGTAATGTAAAATTACCATCCTAGCTTCGTACTGTAAAACACCCTCCAAAATTGTGTGCATAATGTCTTGCGGCAACTGTTTAGTGACATCAAATCCTGGAAGATCACAGAGAATGCTTCTCCTATTGATTCCATATGTTGTCTGCAAATTGTTCTTAACATTATCATTTGGTGCTTCTTCAATCTCTGTACATTCCATATCATATGATTCACTGGAACGCAACGTAAACAATTCTTCCTCAAACTTATTCTGCATATCATCAAAATCACAGTAACAAGTACGACACTTCTGAAATGCAACACCAACTCCTTCTTTAAATCCTCCCCATAAATGTTGTCCAAGTGTATCTCCTGCACAGATAACAACTTTACCAAACACTTCTGTAGCATTAGATCCAAGCATTACACCATTATAAAGTTGCTTAAGATCAACTATAATAGGACATAAAATTCTTTCAATTCCATACTTATGTACTAATTTCGAGTTTGCTATCGCAAGCAATTGAACAGCACAGTGCTTTGAACGAAACTTTGGTGGTAGATTTGCTATAGTATAATAATACATATCGAGTTTGTGAACACCAGCATTGCTTCCGAGAGGATTACAAACCTCTACTTCATCATGATAAATCACCAACATTAAGGCTTTTTTATGATCGTGAAAGAAATGATCAGTTTTATACAAAGTCCCATCGCATATGTCATAAAAAACGTTGTCTTCAGTGGAGGATGGCTGCTTTAACATAAGAGACTTGATTCTAACATTGCTCAATAACTGTTGGATGCTTTCTATAATAGGAATGTAGATAAAAGTTTCTTCTTTTTGACATATTTGCATTTTGTTTCCCTTCTTTTTCCGTATCAATATCTCCCCAAGAGGTATCTCCTAGATAAATAGAAATAAACAAACAAATTATTAAATTGATGATGGAATAAATGTTACATTGTTTAGAGGTAGTCCCTGAAAAGTGCCTCCAGAACAATGGAGTAAGAGTACCTTAAGGGAATAAAATTTTGCGAGAATTTAATTTCTTGAGAATTAAATTTAGCGACTTCGGGAATGGAAGTATAACGTTTTAATGAATTCGCAAGAATTTAATTTCGCAAAAAGGTGAAAATCGAAAATTTTGCGAGAACTAATTTTCGCGAATGGGAAACATCAAATTGAAAAATTAGTTATATGAAAATTAAGCTCAAGAAATTTATAAAACATACACATTTACCTTGTTTTATTTCTAAAATATATTTTCGAAACTTATCAGCCCATTAACAACAGCTGTAATTCTAATCCGCCATTTAGGGCTGGCGTAAAAAAGTTCAATAAGGTATTAGAGCCTGTCAAATAATATTGAAGTTTTAAATCCTATTGAAAATATTCGTATTTCGAGAGAATTAAATTTCGCGAATTTTCAAACAAGTAAATGAAGGATTTCGCGAATTCGGCAAAAATTCGCGAAAAAAATTTTTCCCTTAAGTTAAATTAATTGATTCACAGAAATTTATATCCATGTCACTATTGCACAATCTGGAATACATTCTCAACAATTGCTACAACATTTCATGTAACAGTGGTCTTAAGCAATGTTCTCTATCAGTGGAAAAGTTTGATATAAATGCAAAAATTGTTTTGTAAATCATTACCTGATATTGAACGTAGTTAAAGTTGTTTTTAATATAAGTTGTCTGCAATGGCTCAGTTTCGAGACCCAAGAATGGTTGTGCTCTATTGTCAAATACTTGAGAAATGATGTTACTGTGGTCTGTAGTGCAAGTTTTCAAGGAATGCTCCAAATGTTTTTTGATTGCTAAAACAACTTGATCAGTAAAGAATATTGTACTCTGGATAATGGAATCCATGGCAACCTAGCAGAAAAAGTTTAAAAAATCAATTTTACCTTAAACATTCACATTTCTAATATATGTTTGGGAATATTTTTTAACCTGTGATATCTTGTTTCTTTCCTTGACTTTTAAAATGAAAGTAGCAGCACTCTTTTTAAGATCAACATCCATAATCTAAAACAAAAATCGCAACTCCAATGAATTCTGGTGAAAAAAATTACTTGTTCTTAAAAGATTTTGTTTGCCATCAGCCAACTGATTGCGATTATTATAGACTCACTTGTAGTTCACTCCCATAACTGAATAAAACCAATTACCTGCTGATCAATATTCTGTTCTTCACCTTCATCATCGTAATCATTATTCTCATCATCAGAATCTTCTTCTTCAAGTTCTTCTGCTTCTTCTTCTTGGATAGTGTTATCATTCCCATTGTGATTTTGCAATTCCTGCTCGCTATCTTGTGTATCATTATTCAAACCTTCTGTGGGATCCTTACTTCCTAAATGTTCATCTGGACTTATATGTTTGTTGGCGTCGGTCACCGCTTCTGCTTTTGCTGTATAAACGTCACGGTGGTGCTTTAAAACATGTTTGTACAAAGAGTTGTACTTGGTAAAAGTAGCCGGACATCCGTTCACGTTACATGTAACTTTAAAATTTAGTTCTTGGCTGTGAACAGAATAAATGTGGTTCAATAAGACTCGAAGGCTTAAACAATGAAATAATTCACATGTCGAGCATTTGAACACCGCCATTATTGTGATGATTACAAATATGACTAATAGTTACAGCTGCAGTTTTTAAAGTAAAAGGGATATCGTGTCATTAAAAAGGTAGGGTTTCTTGCCCCACATTGTGCAAATTTTGACATTTGAATTTCAAAATATTTACTAAAGCAAAAATATGTTGATAAAGCATCAAATGAAGCAATATTTTTATCAGGTTATTAAAAAATATTTGTTATTTATGTCTTTGTTTAAGGCGGGAAATGCACAAACATTTTATTGGCTGACTGATTTTCCCCACTTTTTCGGCGGCGTATTCTTCTCTGTTCGTTGTTCATGCGCTCAATCCCACATTAAATAATGGATTTGCAGATAGTTGGTATCCTTGACAAAATTAAAGAAATACACAAAAGTGCTGCTGACGTTTTTTTAGGTAAGTAATGCTTTCGTTTCTAGTTGGATCCTGTTTTTCCTGAGAAAATATCCTTCATAAATTAAAACTTAAAGGTAGCTTCCAGTAATAAACTGTACTATATAGATTGGGGTCACTCAAATTTGAGTAGGATATGGTAAAAAAATCCTTAGTCTCCTATCTGACTTTATGCAAAATCAAATATTTTGTTTCAGGTATTGGTATCACTGATGATACCGATTTTCAAGACTTAACGTATGATGTAATAAAAGATCTTCTACCTGGAAGTACGAAGGAACAATTTCTAACAAGATCCAAAGTTTGGAAAGTAATTTCAGAAAACGTCGAGGTTAGCATATTTTTGAATATTTGGTGCACATTGCATTTTCATTAACTCGCAGACTCAACTGGTACTGTTTGTTGGGAACAGAACATGCATTGTCTTGGAATTTTTCTTATGAACTCAATGACACAAATTTTGCACAAATTGCCTCCCATATTGCAAATAAGCCTTTATTTCACATAGCCTACCAAACCACGTAAAGATGAAGAGAGTGATCCAGAATCATCTGCTTCTAGTCATCTTTCAAATGCTGTATGTATTATTTGTTTTGGCAATAATGTATATTAAAAAATGTTACTTAAAATGAAATTTCAGATAATTTTAGAGTGTAAATATCTTTATTTTGTTTGCAGTCAACTGTGCTTTACCTCTCTGGTGAGGATGTTCCAAATGTAAGAGCTTCCTCACCTATCTTCAATAAATCTGAAGTTCGGTAAGAATTTTTATTAACACATTCAATTGTTGGAACATTTAAAGAGGATTTAATACATTTTATTGTTGCAATTGATAACATAACACTTTTAACAAGTTTTCCTTTTAAATCATCGTTGTCGATAAAAGTTTCAATTCAATTTTCTAGGTGTTATTTTGATTAATTTTGTAAATTATTTTTTTTGAGTTACTTACTTTAGGACTGAAGGCAAATCCCACAAAAAGTCTTTACATTTTAAGGAGGAAAGGAATCTTAAATGTTTTTGTTTTTTGATTTTACAAAATTTGCTCTGGCTTAAACTTTCCATATACATTTGTCTCTAAAATTCCTTTTAGCCTCAAACATCACAATTAAGAGGACCCTCCTATATTATGTACACTGACGAGGCATTTTTGGCAGCTGAGAAAGCTGGCCATGTGCCAGCTGAACTGTATCATCGTCTCATTCGTGGAACAATTCATTGCATGACTTCAGTTTCATGCACAGAACCATTTAATAGATATCCGAATTCAGCAGAGCTGGAACACATGGCTAAGTCCATAGTAGATGCACATCCAATCCTAAAAGATCCAGAAACTGGACATGTAAGTTCAGCTATTTGTACTTCATACTGTAAAATTTAATCCGTTCAAAACGGCAGGTATATATTATTTACGTTTAAATTTTGACCTAACTTTTTTTTTGCTATTCACTTTTTTCAGGGTAAATTATTCAAGCAGCTGAAAAACAGACTGAAAAACACTAAACCAGTCAAAAATATTCAAGGAAAATGCATTGCCAAGCAAAAAAAAAGAAAAGTATTAGATTACTTAACTGAGGTACATTTGAAATTCTGTTTGTGTCATGCAATGCTGTGCTGTTCCTGAATAATTGTTCTGTGCTGATTATAATTGTCAAATGTTTAGTGTACTATGAACAAAAAATCTAATGAAATTGATGAAACTGGCTCTACAACTTCGGAATCTACATCAGAATTTACAGAAGATGTAGCAGATGAAGTAAATGTTGTACAGCCTGAAAATGGTGAGATGTATATATTTCATCGACTCAGCTGAGATGCAATGAATAGATAAAATCTCATTTGCTCCAGTTTTCAATTCAATGATTTTGCAAGTTTCTTATTTTGTGGTATTATGCAATCATCATTTATGTCATTTATGTCATATATATATATATATATAACTTTTGGTTGTGAAAGCCAGGGTAGGACACAAATATATATTTCTGTTTAGACCTTTCTCAGTCAATAATGGAAAGACATTACTCATACTTATATAAAGAATGTAGGAAGAAAAATCCCTCACCAGAAGTCATAAGCATATACTTAGACAAGGAATTCAGGAATCGACGCTCTTGGATTAAGTCTTTAAGTGGTCCAGATCGCTGTTCCCAGATAATGACAAAGTACCCGTGCTTCAAAGAACATGTGCAGGTATTTATATTTATATTATTATTCTTAACTAATGACCTGAGGTTGATTGATTTTCACAAAGTCAAATAATGCAGACTTTTTGCGAAAATTTGCAAAAAAGTAATCTTCGTAAATACTAATCAACTTAAGGTTATTAGTTGAATTATGGATAAGAACCTGACCATATGAATATGTGGAGCACTGCCAACACATTCTAGGGTGCTTCTCCTACATTGGTTATAGCTAATCCATTTCTGTGTGTATATTTGTTTATTTCATCCCTATTTATTTTTCCATCTGTGTTGCAGATAGTTGAAGAGGTTAGGCGAATTTTAGCAGCTCCTGTTAAGACTGATGAAACGTACTTGAATGCGTCAACAGAATTGTTTAAAGCGGAATTGGATACCATTATTTACTTTGGCATTTCTCACAAGAAGCTACCACCACCAAAGCCTTCACTTTGTAAGTGTAGTACGTTCACCTTAAAAAGGTTTTTAAAGACTAAACATAAACTTCTCAATATTATGTTACTGTAAACGTGGAATTACCTTTTCTGGCTTATTAATTGCTTTCAGAATAAGGCAAGTTTGAAGATGTGGTAGTAGGAACAATGTTTTCTATATAATAGGGCTACAAAATTTATGCCAAGGTGCACTCTGTTTTTAGTTAACAAAGTGGTTTATCTCATCAAGAGCATGCATCATATATTTCTCAACAAGATTAACAAGAAAAAGGTGCCAGAACTGTTGGTGGAAATCAACGTGAGTCATCATTTTTTGAGCTTTTAAGCTATCTACATTTGGTTCATTCTCTCCTAATACGTTAATCCCCTATTAAAAAAAGATTTGGGTGTGGTGTTATTCCAGGGCATTGCTTATTTACAAAACAAAATTTTTGAAAGATGATTTTTTTGTATACCATTTGCTTCTATACAATATCAAAATATCAATATCCTCCTCTTTTTTATAAAAATTAAACAGGTAGCAGTGATAGTAAGCTCCATCGACATCTGATTTGGAGCATTTGTGGTTGTGGCAATGTTCTGTTACTCTTGTATGGTTAAGAAATTATCCTTGATATTTTAGGCCCAAGAAGATCCTAACAAGGTTGGGAAAAATGCTCCTTTTCCAACAATGCTCATTGTGGGAGAAGAGGTTATTATAGTGTGTAACGGCACTATAATAACAAGATTTGTTAAAGAAGAAATCGTTGAGGCTTTCGTCACCTACGTAGGTGTCTACTATCTACTGGATATCGATTATCCGAGTTCACATGAGCTGCCGCTAACTATTATGCAGTACATTGTGTTTAAAGATAAATCAACACCTCCGGACTTGGTGAGGTTGTTAGATAGTGTGTGGAAAGAATATATTTTATTTAAAGGCCCAAATAACTTTTGATTATTTTTATCCAGTTTTTTAAATGCATGTTTTTAGCAAATTGGCCATGCTCCTATCCATAAATTAGTAATTCATCTATCGTAGCAGCCTTCACCTCGTTTTCAAGTTGAATAATGGTGACGTTTGTATCATTCACAAAAGGTGATGTACCTTATTTATGAAGTTCTTTTATTATCACGGATTACGTAATAATTACGTATGCTGTTCGATGAATAATTTATGGATAGGTCTAATGGATTTCCCACTTTAGTTGACAATCATTGAAACCCAAAAATACTCCATATAGTTTTTTTGTCGTTACATGATCACTCTCCACTACATCTTAACCAAATAACACAAATGACGGATGATTATTTGTACACATGCAAGCGTCTTATTTAATTTACACGATATTATTGTGTTTAAAACGTTATATGGCATCTTGTGTTTTTGTATTGTTTTTATTGTGGAGATAGTGCACTACTCTAGACTCCCAAATAGTTGTCCCCACCCTATTGTTAATTTTTTGAAAATTTTCCACCCAGGACTACCCATAAAAGAGTTGATATGTTCAGACAACCAAATCTACTGTGTTTCTTTTATATTATTTCCGTTTTTACGAAATACTGTTAGTTGTATTTTCTTCTTTTCCAATTTACATAGTATGAACATAGGGACATAGTTATATTTTATTCATTCTTTATTTGCATTTTTAACAACGACGGTTTATAAACGAAAGTATATTAGAAGTTACCAAAGGGGGCTGTAGTTTAAAAAAAAGAAAAAACTTGTTTATTTTAAGAATATATGTTATTGTTATTAAAGAATATTTTGTCTTGTTTTTAGAAAATAAATTCTTTTTGAGAAATTTACTTCTCACTTAGAAAAAAATATCTTACTATTCTGACAAGCATATTTTTTCTTATTTCTACTCTTTTTTTTCTTGAAATAAGAATTGAAAAATTTGCTGTGTGTGTTAGCCTAATTAAAAGCTACCCGAGTAACAGGAAGCAAAGGGTCAACTTGAATGGAACCAGCAGTACTTGGCTAGACATTTTAATAGGTGTTCTACAAGGATCGATATTAGGTCCACTTTTTTTTTTAATATTTATTTAAATGATTTATTGTTTAATTTTAATGGCTCGTATTTGAAATTTTCCGATGATAATACGTTTTATACGTCTAGTAATTGCATTTCTGAGATAAAACAACGTTTGGAATAGTACTTCACTTCTGTAGGTAAATGGTTTTCCAACAGTGGTCTGCAATTAAACGCCGAAAAGTGTAAGCTTCTTGGAAAAGCTTCTTAGTTCTTGGAAAATCACAAAACGAGCCTATAGAAATTCTTTTAAACGACCAAGTTATATAAGAATCAGAAAATGTTACTCTTCTAGGCATCTCCTTCCGGAATCATGTTAATATTCTTTGTAGGAGAGCTAATGCCAAAGTTAATGCGCTGAAAAAGTAGCTCCAATCTTATCGCACGAGAAACGTAAAGTTGTCTCAAATGCGTTCGTTGCCTCAGAAACATCATTTTGTGCTCTTGTTCCGTCTTTTCGTTGTAGGAGTTCGTTACAAAAATTGGAACGTGTTAATGAACGAGCTTCGTTGTAAGTGCTTGTTAAAGGAGATATTAAATCCCTCCTATATGACACAAGTATTCCAGAAAAAAAACTGCTCAAATTCCTTCCGCAATAGTAACATCATGTTGCAGAGCAAATACTGTAAAGCACGGACTCCAAAGGGCTTCACATATTAGGACACAGTTGTAGGAATCGTTGCCCGTATCAATAAAATCTGCGTCCTCTGTATCAACATCACAACAGCAACATTTCGTAATTGGAGAATTTCTTTAAATACAAATATATTACATTTCTACGAAGGATGCTTGCAAAATGTTAACATTACCAGCATTGGAATGTTAGTAGAATTAAGCTTTAGCACGTCAACATTTGTACGGATTTTCCTTCCCGCTCTCAAAAATGTAAACAAATCATAATGGCTACCAATAAACGTCACAAAATGTTGGACCAGAACAGAGAAAGCTAGTCAGTGCTTGAAAAAATTACAGACTTCAGAAAAGAACCCTGATAATTTGTGATAAAAGTTAATTTTTAAAAAAAAACAGGTAGTCTTTAATTAAGAGAGAAAGTGTTCGTCTCAAAGAAATAACGAATGTACTTGTTTTCCAATTTGAAACAGTAAGAAAACGAGATACAATTAGAAAAACGGAGACTGAAAAGGAAAATGAGCTAGAATGTTTGAACTATTTCAAATTCAGTGGTTATAATAATTGTCAGTCTTTGTTTTTCGTTCTAAGTTAAAAAAAGCGTTACAAATAATTTGTTTTTCTCGGAATGTGGAGTCTGAGTTCCGTGAGGACCTGTGTCAAATGCATTAAACCGCTTTCGGGAAAATCGTCAACTTTTCTAAGATTGGGGGTGTAATCACGGGGAAGCATGCAGTTCGAGAAAGCATTCTAGAGAAAGCATGGCAGCCAACAAGTTTCTGAACGAAGATGTTTTTTCAAAGAATCACCTTAAATCTCAGACATTTTTGCAGGATCTATCCGTCATCTTTGTGGCAAGACCAACAAAGCAATTGATTAGTTCTTACAAAAACCAAAATAACCCAAATTTCTATGTCTATATTTATATTTGGGTAAAACATGGATATTAAGCATTATCGCATCTATTTGAATTTTTTACTTATTAATTCGCAAAATTAGTACGCTTAAGGTAAATCTTATGGAACAAAAGGTTACAAGTTTGCGAATGGGACCTGCGAAATGGCAAGAATGATAGAATTAAAAATTGTGAATGAGGAAATTATTGAAATTGTGAAATTACAGAATGAGAAATAGTAATTGGGTTTCGGCCAGAGGCAAGAAATCCTTTTAATCCTTTTCGTAGTTTCGGCGTGATTACTGAGTGTCCACAAATTTGCTGCGCATAATTTTTTTTGATTGTTTGAAAGAAGTGATTTCTGTTGTTTTGAAAACTTTATAAGCAATATGATGGGCTAAAAGATCAGTTGGCTTGAAATTTGAAATTGCGAATCTCATAAATTTAGGTTTAATTAGGTTTAATTTCAGAATACCGACTTAAAGACTTCATTATAGACTTCCAATTCTAATAACTATGATAGGAACAGAAAAATTGTCATAGTGTGCCCTCTGTTTGTACAGGGCCTATTTTCGATCAACAATCAATCTAGTTCTGTAAAATCTTGTAAATGTTCTTAAATGCTTCGGCAAAATGTTTATTATAATAATTTTGTTGAATTTTCATCATTATTGGTCTTTAAGGAGAAAACGTAAACATTGTCCTATGTACATTCAGGTAACATGCATTTAAAAACCTTCATGTGACCTGAGACATTGAGCGAGACAAATTTCTGAGAAGTTACTTGCTACGGAAAATATCTCATAATACATATTTGTCCAAACACAGAAAACGTTTAAACAATAAAATTGCTCAATGTTGAAAGTCAAAGGCACCTTATTGTTTTTCGTTCCAGCAGGAAGATTTTTTTCTTTAGTTTCTTAAATGAAATGTTTGCTAATACATTAACCATCAACCACCGACAACGTCCTCTTTCCACCGCCCTTCAAACGCTAAAATTAACAACCAATCGAAGGAACGCTCTCTGTCTTTACAACTTCTTTTCCCGTTATTTCACATAAACGAACGGTTTTCTTCCGGGGAGTCCTTTCGTGATTTTCTCAACCTCTTCTAACATTTTCTTACACGATTCGTGCACGATTGTACAAGTTTTTGTCGTTGCGTCGGAAAGTAATTCCGGACAGGGCACTTCACCGTTGGTGATTTTCATGCATTGTTTCATGAGATCGTAGTTAATTTCTTCGCTCACAACCGAATCGAATTTGTACTTCGGGTGAGAGCGGATGAACGTTCTCATCCATTTGGCGAATGTCATGAGTTCCCCTATAATAATAAAGGATTGCCCCAAAATAGTAGAATTTGCAGATTAACTGAAAAGATACAGAGCCGGATTCAAAGTACATAAAACAGCTGCGAAGGAGTGTTATTATAGGTCAATCGTAGTTTCTTTTTTGCGCGTCAATAACTTTGCAATTCTCCACCTGTAGTTTTATGGAGATAATACCAGACAAGGTGAAGGCGCCGACTCGCTTTCCCAAACAATGTTCATAAACCAAGAAATCGTAAATTGTCTTATATGTCTGGTCACACTTACCTGATGCACGTGCACGGATAAATTTCAAATATTGATTGATGGTGCAACGTGTGTCCACGTCAATATCGAGATGACTAAGGTAAAATTCAATTACTTCGACCAGCCCCGGAAAGTCATCGCCCTAAATAGCAAGCGTTTACATTTGTTAAATATGTGAATTTACTTTCGGTTACGTAAATTAAAATAAGCTGATAAGCTACCGAACAAATTATGAAGTGAGAGTATCAAGAGGGCATTCAAATTGGTTTTTAATCACACGTCGATAGAAATTCTGCGTCGCACCCGCCCGCTCTGTTCATAATTCATAAATCTTCTTCATATTTGTTGATCTGATCATTCTTCTTCTCTAACCTTTTCAAAAACTTTCTAGACCGACTCTTTTTAGGAGGAGAATGTAAATATATTTAGTTTGCGATCAGAAAACGTTTTGGTTGAAAGTCTCTTATTTTCTTTGAAAGAACGACGCATTACGATTTTATAACTCACAGTAAGGGGTCAATAACATGGAAAGTTAAAGAGGAGAATTTCAGTTTCAAAACATTACCTTTCCATTAATGATTTCATCTATGGACATTTCTTCGTAAGAGTCGTTTTCTCCATCACCTTTGAAAAAAAACCCATCATATTTTAATTTGCATAATTTATTAGCATCATCACGTGACCTTCTCGAACTGGATTCAATATCCGAAAGGCTTAATGCTCATGGGGAGGTTGTATAACCTGTTACTGTTGTGCAATGTAAAAGTCTTTTGAGTGGTTCTGTCTAACAAGATGCTATTATAACCCTTTTAAGGTCTAAGTTTTCGTTTGAAAGAACGAGGCATTTCGCAACAATGCTCTCGTTAACCCAGACAAAAATAACTAAATAAAGTTTTGACTACAAACTAAAACTGGTCGAATCTTGTGAGGCAAACCTATGGTCTCTTCAAAGTGAACAGGTAATCATGCAAATCAAAACAAAAACAAAATAATAGGCCCGGCATTATAAACAAATAAAATAGACCCTTTCATAAATTACGTCACTTTCGTTCTGTACAGCTCTCGCCCCTTGCATCAGAATAATAATGACGTGTTATGCATGATAAAACGACATTATGCCTTGCAGGAGCCATAAAATTTCAAGTTCGCTACTATCATAGTTTATTCGTACTGGTCAGCGTTTAGGTTCGTATTAACGACAGTACGTAAAAAGTGTAACTTTTAACACTTTCACTGCTTAGTAAGAGTATACTCGTCATGATTGGTTAGTTTTGTCGTGTTGATTTTGTTGGCGTAAATCTCGAAATGTATGCCCTTACAGAAGGTGTGCATTACATAGAATTTCACACAAAAACCTCCGAACTTTTTCATAAAAAAATCTTCAAATTTGTAGATTTTGAAATTTCCCTCGGCAGTCAGTGTGTTAAAGACAATCTTCCGTTATAAATATAACAAAATATAGTTATCATGATGCCAGCACTGCAGAAAAGCAATTCTTCTTCAATGGTCACAAAAAATTAAATATTACATTGGAATCTCTATAAAGCGGACATCTCCCCCGTATAACGGACACAAACTCCATGTATGGATTTACAGTCAAATTCTCATAGGTAAAGTCTCTATAAAGGGGACACCTCTATAACGCGGACGCCTTTTTATGCAACAATGGTGTCGGCGTTATAGAGATTTCACTATAAAAGAGTTCTTTTGATAAATTATAAGTAAGTGAGTAAGTAAGTAAGTAACGGGGTGTTTTAAGTCCTTGGGCTTCCATCCGTAGTGGTTGGCTATTCTGCCCGCCGACTTGCAACTAAGATGTTGACTAATAATCTAAGTTCCATAGTGCTAATCATGGATCAGCACTTTAGTTAATGGTTAGCACTAATGGGATTTCACTTTGTTATTCAGAACAACACGTTAAATAAAAAAAACCAACAAACCTCTTGCCCAGTCTTTTCTAAAGTAGAACTTTTGTTCCAGTACAGCATCTCTTTTTGTTGCTCGCTTCATGTTTTCTTCGACCTTCGACATCGGAATGACTAAATTTAAGTCGTACGACAACACTACTCTTGTCAACAATACAATAAACGTCACGTACGCTGCATTTTCAAAATCTGTCAGCTGCGTCTAAAAACATGACCAAGCCGAAGTGTCAAACTACTGCACGATTTCTATTATGAGTACCAGTTAAGAAATGCTTAATCTCTGTCAGTATAGGAGCTTATAATATTTCAGAGGAATACTTCTTATAACATCGCCTAAATTTACGTACAATAATTTTAACTTTAACTTTGCTAACCCAAACAAAATATATATCAAATACATATTTTACACTATCAACTTAGGTGAGGGGAAATTTTCAGTTGAAGTACATGCTTGTATAACTCAAAAATCGTACTTCCATAGGTCTCATTTCAACTCGCCAACCAATGTTGCTTCCTGGTGGGGGAGGTTTAAAACGCACCGACTGATAGTTGGTGGAGTTTATATTTTCAAAGTGATCCATCTCATCATCGTCTCCAATATCCAGTTGTTCTTGATAAACTGCTAAGGGATCGCGTATGAATAAGTGAGCAACATGTTCGGCCAGCTGACGGTCAATGCCTGAATAGATATGAGAGAATTCATAAGAAAAAGTAAAAATTCGTCGGTGAGAATTTTCGTCACTTGCCCAAAAGATACTGTCTTATAAAATCACGAAGGCAAAAATTTTTATCTGTAAAAATTGTCGTCACATTTTTCCGACGATTTTCTTCCGACAAGGTATCTTGAGGAATCAAAACAACTATGAAAAATTGTCTTTGCAGTGCAAGTAAAAACACTCAAGTTGTACTGCTTGATTTCTGACAAAGGTGGGATAATCATTGTGATTTTGTGACCCCTTATAGAACCTTCTCTAATAAGATTGCTACCCTACCCTTCCATCCTTCCTCTTTCCTCCCCTCCCCAAGTTAAATTAAATTAATGGGATTTAAACATGTTGATAAGCTTTCCCCTGGAGTGACTTCTGGTAAGAAGTTTTGTTTTCATTGACAATAAAAAGTGTTCATCGTGTTTCCATGCGTATCTTGAAATCCCAGAAATTCTAAATAAACTCTTAATCATAGTGTTATATATCAATCTATAATGAATTTCGACACTTCTTTCCATCCTAGCGATTGCGCAATTCTCCCAAAAATTATTTGATGTATAGGAAACTTGCGGGTGTCCTTATTAACTAACTTAGTCCAGTGAAACCTGTCTATAGCGGACACCTCCTTACACATGTTTTTGGTCCCAATGGTGTCCGCTGTAGAGAGGTTTGCCTGTAATATCTAAAAAAACATAAACACATGAAATGTCCGTAATGAACAGACATAGTCGTGGTAGAGTAATTGCCTCCAGATCAAATAGATAGGGGCTCAAAATCTGCCAAAAGTCAAGTCATCTATATTAAGTAACATTAGGCCTCAAAGGCCCATTCTCGCTTAGCACTTAGTAGTCGAACATTCGTAGCTTAATGGTTACTCAAGTGCTCCACAGTAACAGCGGTTATCCTTGTAATGAACATTAGTACATTAATAAATAACAGCAAATGAATAAAATATACGACACAGTTAAACGCTGTCACTTCCGAGGTATCACACATCAGTGGACATTTTATAAAAAGTACCCAGTCTGCAAAATATTCAAAATGTCTCTGTGGAGGAGTGGTTGTTATTAAAACAGTAGGCAATAGTGCTTGCCATTCCTATAGATAATACTCCTCTTCATAGACTTTTTGGAGATTTTGCCGTCTGGGTAATGGCTTACCTGCATCCAGAAGGAGTTTTAAATGATCGTCACGATAAACGATCGGCATGTCGTTATATTTCTCACTGTCTGGTGAAATATACATGTCGACACACGAATAACGAGATTTCGGTATGCGAAATTCCTTTGTTTGTAAAGGCTACAAAACAAGAAAAATATGAGGAACGGACGAATAGGGAATAAATGAAAGAAACGTTTCAGACCTTCCTTACCAAATCGTGACTGAAGTCAATGAGTAGATTTAGTCGATTTTATTAGTCTGCCTATTCTTGAAACTATTTTTCTTATTCAAATTGTATATTTTTGATCGAGTTTAAATAAATTGAATGAATGAACAAATGAATGAATGAATGAATGAATAAATGGGTGAAGTCACACAAAAATGAAAAGTTGCCTAGGTCTCTCTATTTTGGGTAGTTGGGTCAAGTAGAGAATAGGTTTGTAGATTTCAATTATTAATGATTGATTTTCCTGACATGTAATATTTTTAAAAGAGAGAATACTACCACCCTATAGCGGACACCATGTTATGTCCGTAACCTATTGAAGGAAAATCTGTCTTTTCACCTTGAACTTTTATTTAAAGAGCACCTCCTGATAGCTTTCCTACTTCAAAATTTTGCAACGTTCATTAGTACTCCAAAACTGCTACTTAACCCTTTTCAAAATGTAGAATGGGCGTTTACAGCGAATTTCGACGAATTATGTAGTAGTTATGGGAGTTTACAGCGAATTTCGACGAATTTTGAATTACTTTCTTTCTTTCTTCTTATATAATCTTACCTTGAGCCCTAGTTCTTCTTCTGTTCTGTCATCACAAAGCATAGATATCATCTCCCAGCGAGTGTCATAGTCCGTTAGGAACCCTTTAACACATGGTGAACTTGCTGACAGCGCCATCTGATTGAAGAGTAGAAGGAGATTGAAAATCGGAAATCATTTACGTGCACCCCCGTATACAAATTGAAATATTAAAAAATATTTTCGGTTAGTCACCAAGAAAGAACGTGTGGTTCCTTTCTTTATGCGAACATACTAAAATCTGAATTGTATTATTGCAGGTACCTAAGGCATACTGGTCTTCCTAAAGGCTAGGGTTTTCAAGCTTGCCTCGTGTTTACTATGAAATTTAATTATAGCTGATTATATCGTTACAAGAATCTAGATATCAACCCTAGAAAATAATGAAACGTACGGGAACACGGCTAAACTAAAAGTACAGGCATTTTACACAACAACAATACGACGTCTATAATTTGAAAACTAATTTTTCAGGAAGACATCTTCGAAAAGTTTAAGTTTTAGGATTTATACGGAAAAGAACTTGAAGAAGATAGTTAACATGTATTGATGTATATTTT
The DNA here is from genome assembly GCA_039566895.2 of Turritopsis rubra. Classification (NCBI taxonomy): domain Eukaryota; kingdom Metazoa; phylum Cnidaria; class Hydrozoa; order Anthoathecata; family Oceaniidae; genus Turritopsis; species Turritopsis rubra. The sequence goes on along the minus strand of CM077617.1, from coordinate 9,120,878 downwards.
AGAACATCGGATGACATATGCTGTTCAGTATAACCAATCATAATATCTGTTTGTCTCGATTATCACTAGTTTGCGGTCGAATCTTTGTTATTTCTGTCTGTGTTAACGAGAACATTGTTGCGTAATGTCTCGTTCTTTCAAACGAAAATAAGAGATTTTTAACCAAACAGTCTTGTTAGATGAAAACTACTTACAGCGATGGGTGCCAAAACTGCTTGTTGATCGTACAAATTTCGTGCTTCGGGAACGTTACTTGCTTGAAAGGTCACCTGAATTAAATACAGATATAATTTCAACATTATCCTCGCCGGTCATTCCCCAAAATGTTGGTTTTCAATACAAGAAAATATAAAAACTTAATAGTGTATAAAGATCCGAACATCAGAAACCCTTCCGGCACGTTTTCTCTAAGAAAACTATGACCGGTATGATTTTATTAAAACCGCTTGTCAATACTCGCTTAATGCAGCAAAAACATTCAAGCATCCAAAAGTAGTGACTTAAGAAGGTCTTATCAGCGGCGGATCTAGAGGGTAGTCGAAATATATGGAGGAGAATGTTAGCTATTAAAGTATAAAAGAAAAACGTGCAAGATAGCCAATTGGTGATACAGACTGAAAAAAGAAATTATGTTAATGTGCTCCTCCAGAAATTGCGACTACCCTCTAGATCCGCCGTTGCTTATATCCTTTTCCTAAATTTCCGTTAAAACACCGAATTTTTGCATAGTCAGTAGCTCAGATATACCCGTATCGTATATACGTTTTTTATAAGCATCAGTAAATTTTGACTGAGCCTCCGATGCTTAACTTTATACTAATTTGAGCCTCAAATCATGCTTAAGTGATGCTTCTGCCAATATTTTGTTTTTAAAATTTTGCAATCTAATGTTTTTGTTATTTTCTTTTGTGTTCCTTCTCAAAGTTCCAAAAATTAAAGCATTTTTGATGCTTGTTGTTCAATCTGAGCCTAGATGCGGTGCTTAAAATATGTCGCTAGTGCTGCTAAAGCCTAGTCCTGCTTATAAAAAACAACAAGAAACAAAACGCGTATATATATAAACAATGAATTGCATGAACACGAGGATAACTTGTACATGAGTTGACGTCAGGTTGGGGAAAGGTGTATTTATTATTAATAGATCCATTTGTTAATTGCGTATATGCATGCTATAAGGTTGTCTTACTAGATGCAAACCAATCACTAGTTTGTGATCAAATCTTTGTTATTTCTGTCAGGGTTAACGAGAACATTGTCACATCTCGTTCTTTCAAACGATTATAAGAGATTTTTAACCATAAAGGTTTATGATTGTTAGACTTGTTAGACAAACACGCTCTATGCATATGATGTATGATTTCAAAACATAACATGGACAAAATGAAATCAGCGATCCACATTACCTGTAAGCATCCAGAACCTAACCCTTGTGTGACGCAATCTAAGTAAACGTGATCTGGTTTTATTACAGCTTTATCTTCCAATGCATCAACCGGTACCCGATCCCAAAAAGGTGATGGTGTGTTTATATCTTTAAAAACTATGAAAAGGAAGGAACGGTTACAACATAACATCTGGAAATACTTCAAATCATACGCTCTCATCCCTCTTCTGTACTTCTTCCTTCGACTCCCACCCCCTCCCCCTTTCCAAATTCGTATATTCTGAGATAAGACGCTATAGTGTGTAGTGGAAAAGATCTAATGCATGAACGTTTCGAGTAAACATCAGCGGCGAATATAGGGTTATTAAAAACAGTGGAGGAGTACAGTGTCATGAATTTTCTGTTAAAATTTAAGTGTCGATTATTTAGGTTATTTGCACGTTTTTCTTTTATACTCTTTATGACTTTACTCTCCTCCATAAATTTCACCTAGGTTCTATATCCGCCTTTGAACATAACTTACTCGGGATGTTGGCATACACTTTACGTTCCTTACGTCTTGTTATCATCTTTGCTAAGTTCCTAAAAATACAATACTTAGGCATGAGGCATTATAGCAGCTTCTATAACTTCAAAAAACTTAAGAAGAGTAAAAGTGCAGGCAATTAAATTTGTAACGGGTCTTATCGCAACTGTTTTCATAAAACTGTTTTTAGAACACTTCAAATGGCTATAAATCGCGCATTGTTTGATTTTAATGTATACGGTTGGTTGAATGTTAAGCCAATCAGTAGCGTCAAAAAATGTTTGAATATTTGCTCTGTGAAATCTTAATTCTGAGATAAATAAAGCTTCTTTTATAAGGTTATATAAGATTCAGAATTTGAACTTTGGTGCAAAAAAAATAATTAATTATAATCATTACCTAAATCTTGGATGAATCTGATTTAGTACTTGATCAGAAACAAAAAGTGAATGTGTAGATGAATTTTCTTTGGGATTGTTTATAATCTGTGGATAAAAACAGCCATCGCAACCAAGTCTAAAACAACAACGTAATTACATAAATCCTTGGCACTGGAGTACGTTTGGCCTATTTTTAAGCAAATCTTAATCCTTCTAAACCACAATCCCTGCATAAAACGTCCGTATAAAAGCAGAGCAATAAGTCAAAGGTGCAAGTTTAGTTAGTTATACCTGGGATATGTTGACATGGTGATCACCTGTTCATCTTTTGAAAGAAGAGCTAATAACTCCTCACGTCTACAAAGCAATACAAAAATTAACGGCAATAAGTCAGGAATATGATATAAATATCTGAACAGATTTTGATGACGTTTTGCAACGTTCTCACGTCTGGCTTGGCTCGGAAATATATTTGTTAGTTATTCAGGACACAGTCATCTGAACGTTCATGCCGTACCTCAGTTTCATATTGGCTTCCACCGTGTTGATATGATCGATATTACCTCCGTAAGGCATTCCTGGTGAACCTGAAGTGTAACGCGTCACAAAGTCAGTTAAACAAGTCCTGAAGAAGCCTTAGGTTTACCAGACGATTCAAAAGAATGAGGAAGATTAAATTCAATGGTCAAAAGTCATTCGGCAACTTGTTCATTTATCGTTGGTATTATGTTTTTTATGATTTTATAATGCCACTTACTTTCCATCATGTATTCCGTGAATTCAGGCCGCCATGCTGTTTCTGTTTGTCTAAACAAAATTGATGAAGTAAATTAAGCAAATGCAAAATGAGGAAGAAGGATACAGAAATAAGAGGAAGGGAATCCAACCTCCTCATCACATTTTGAAGCATTAAGTTTTTACGTAAATTGATTATAGCAGATCATATGTTGATCTAGCAAGATGAGATCATAAAACTTTTTTGTTGTTGTAAGTTTCCTTATTTCGTTTGAAAGAATGAAACTTTACGCTACAATGTTCTCCTAAACCCAGACCGAAAAAACATAGTCTTGACCGCAAACTATTGATGATTGAGTCTTGTTAACCAAACCGTTTTCGAAGGTAATGAAAACCTTTTATAACGAACCACAAACATTTGCAACAGTGAGGCGCAGGAAACTTGGAAATTGGAATATTGGATAGCTCAATTATCTCACATTTACATAGACACGTATTAACTTATTTGTAAAAAACGGGGAATGCAAAAAATTCGCGTTAATTTTTTACGGGATTATTTTCACTACTAGCAAATTTTCTGAGCCCTTATTTTTTATTACTTGTCAATTTTCACATACTCTAATTTAGTCCTGTCAGGAAAGTTTTGTACCACTCTGCAGATTGCTTATATTTTTAGGTTTGAGACCTATGTTTATGATATAAATATAGTATTGACAAACTTGCGTCCCTCAACATTGTCACAGTAATGGTTCCAAAGAACATGACTCATCTCCTCCAGTCACAGGACCTTACTACAAATACAGCATTTAAAAAGCTTGAAAGGAAAGCATATAGCGATTATTTTTCAGCAACCATAACAAAAGAGCTTCATAGAGATCCAGAACGCTATGTTAAACCGAATCTCCACTAGGCGGAAAATATCGCGAATTTTTTCACCTCGAAAACTATGGAAGTCGCGGCGGATAATGTAGATTGAAAGAAAAGTAGAAACCATTTCTACTTTTCGCTGCAACCATAAAAATCGCCCGCTGCGACATTTTCACCTAGTGGAGATTAGCCTTGCGAGACTGGGCTTTGTCCCAGTATGTAGTATTTTGTTAGTTAATTTTCTCCCTCGTATTGTAGTTTTTGACAGAATCTCGTTAATTCCATCCAGCGATACGACAATTTTGTGAAATTCGCGTTAATTTTTCACGGGAATAATTTTCTACGAGGTCACTTTTACCCCCCGTTAATTTATACTAATTTATACTACTACATGTTCATTTTAAAGGTAAGAAAATCGAGCTTTCCAAAATTCTTGCTCGACCAGAACCTTGGCAATTTCCTATATTTCCGAAATCCCGATATTTTGAGCACACTTGTGAGAATCAAGCCGCTGCCCAGAAGGCATAAGTCGTTTTATCGTCTAAACAGCGTTCAAACGGTGTAAAGACGTCAATTGAACGTTGAAACCATGTATGACGCTTATGATGACTCTCTACAATGTCAATTTGTTGTTTAATTTGACTTTTGCACTTACCCAGGGCTTTCATTTTCCGCTTGTTGCAGATGATGCAACAAATCTTTGGCTTTTAAAAGAAGAGGGGCAGTTTGATTCTTATCATCCACATATATCATAAACATTTCGATCTAAAGATGAATAAAAAAAGGTAAAAAAAGAGACTTTTAAAACAGTTTCCCTTAAATCATAGTCATTAGAAAATTCCCCGCTATTCCCAGTGGGCAAAATCTTCCATAAGTGTTTGTGGAGGAGTGTTTTCTATAGGAATGCAAGCAATATCGCCTGCTGTTTTAATAAAAAAACACTCCTCCACAGGCACTTTTTGAAGATTTTGGCCACTGGGTTATTACCCTTCCACCTAGCTTTATTTTTATACTTTTATCCTCAATTTCTTTTCAACAGCGTTCTTAATGTCTGCTCCAGGTTTTACTGATCAATATGTAGAATTTCATTTCTTTATCATTTCTTTCATTTTACAGGACTTCTGTGATAACAGTATATGTGTACATTTTTTATATGATATAACTATAAATTATCTTAAAAATTCGTAAATAAATAAAAATAAATATATTATAACAACTTTTTCTTTCATCTTTTCAATAGCCAAATTTTTTACATGCTCTCAATTTGTTCACATGACATAATACACAATCAATGCATAGAATTAATTGCCCATTCTTTTGATTTCGTATTCTTCACTTAGTTCCCTTTAAAGTAGTCTTTTATCTTCCAGTTAAATGTATCAAAATGCTACGTACATTTTCTTTTATGGCTGCGAAATTTTATTACGATCTACCTATTGAGATTCCAAAATGTGATGGCATATTTTTTTTTAATGCTGTTTACACATGCCAATTTTCTCTTTTTAGCGCCCCTCTTTTTAGCACCCCTTTTACTAAGCGCCCATGTTTTCTTCTTAATTTCTTTTTTCCGTTTTACATCTACTGCATTTCTGTTTTTCCTCGAAAGCATGCTTTTTTATTAAGAAAATTCATCCTCTTGCGTATGATTTTGGTCGGTGTCCTTTGAAGCTTTCCTTAGCTCATCGTTCAACATTCAACATTTTGTAAGAATGACCTAAGAACGTTCTCACTATGAGCTAAGGACAGAGCCGATCATACGCACTATGATTAGCTCATCGTTAGCTCGTAGTGAGAACCAAGCTAAACTGATGAATCATTTACTAGACGACGCATAAACCTTTTATGAATCATTTCTATCTTCAAAAGGGAGTTGTTGTCAGAAAGATGCCATATAAGTGGAAAATAATTAGATAAGTTAAGATAAGATAAGATAAGATAAGATATAACTGTTTAAAAGAATAGACTTGGCTTCATTTGATAACAAATACTTAAGTCCGGAAAGTGCATTTAATTTTGCCGAAGCCTTTTACAAATCCCTTTTACATGATTGTCAAATTTGAACTCGTCGTCAATAATTACTGCCAGTAGTTCAATATAACTTTAATATAATGTTTATATCAACAAAATTTTTATTTTTTTATTTTCTCTATCAGAATTATCAAAAAGCCACTGTAATACAATATCGGTTTCAATGTCTAATGTGTCAACGAGATTCTGTACTGAATTTGAGTAAGCGGAAATTGTATTACCTTTAATTGTATTAAATTATGCAAGTTACTGTTAACCAAAAAATAAAAAAGATCATTTAAAAATATGTTAAAAATAATTGGACCTAGAATGGACCCTTGAGGTACTCCTGTTAAGATTAGCTGAAACAGAATATATACATTATTTATGCGGGTCGCTTGTTCTCTTTTTGTAAGGTATGAAAAATGTATCTAAGTGCAAATCGGTATTTGTCGAAATCTTTATAGTCACGATATGATATATGTCTAGGTTTCATTAAATGATGATCACTTACTCCAGTTTCCGTAACAGAAGTACCTTGAAAAGACTTTGGCCGGTTTGTAAGGAAAACATCTATTGAGGTTCCTTCAGCTTTTGAAAAGCAGGTTTTACTTTTTATTAAATTTCGTAGATCAAATGTATCGCAAATATTTTTGAGGAGAGTATATTCATTACTGTTCGTAGCATGTTCATTTATATTAATATCTCCCATTGAAATTATATTGTCAGCTTTGGAAACAGGAACTACGACACGAATCGCGTGATCTAAGGATTTATGGTGCAGCACCAAAAATCAATTTAAGCCGGGAGATGCAATAATATTATGACTGACCGTAACAAAAATCTAACAAACAATCACACGATTCATGTCGTAACCCCTTTAAATAATCGAAATGAATTTTGTGCTGAATATGATGTAATTCCAACATGGAGAAACACAATATTTGTATATACACAGAGTTATCATGGCAGTATATTGCGTGCAAAATTATTTTATGGAGCAAAACTGTATAATGTTTTTACGCTAGTTTAATTACTAATAATAAGAAAAGAGACATTTTGATAAATTATCATACGTCAGTTTGATAAAACAAAATAATCATATTTTGAATAAATTTTTTAATTATTAATAAAACATAAATTTAGTTTAAATCATTTAAATGGTTTATCTGTCTACACTGCTCTTATCAATCCACCTCCCGCTCCCGCAAACTCATTTCACAAATGCTAATATTATTGGGGTTTCCAATAATTAGTGAAAAAAACAAAGGAGAACCCACATACCTCGTCACCCCATTTCAACGTATCGTGATTGATATGTTTTACTTTATTATACCAGTTGATGAATTGAAGGATACCATGCTTCTTGATGTGTTCTTTGTGAATCTGAATCTCCTCATACGTTAATGAGTGAATTTCACCTTGATAATAAACAAATAAAAAATGACGAAATTAAAATAAAACGACAATTTTCAGTGTCTCATTCTATTCAAAGCTTTGTTAGAAGATCTACAAATTTCAAGGTGTAGCCCCTATGTACATTTATACAATCTCTTTCATGAAACACGGAACAAAAAAAGCAACAAAAAGAAGAAAGGAAATTGCAGCAATTTCCGGCAGTTTCTTTATGGCCAATGTTCCATTCAAACGTTTTGTCGTTCTTTAGAATAAAAATAAAAGAGTAAGCAAGTCAACTGGCCAGCAGTTTAAGGTTATAAAGATAATAGAAACTGGCAACTCCTCGTCCTCAGGGTTTCTTGTCTTTCCAATATACTGAACGGCAACGAAGAGAAGCCCTTGGTATAGGTTTTTCCATGGAAGGAAGTTTCTACAATTTTCAGGCTTCAGATGTTCCAACAAAATCAAGCCTTGTTATTATCCTTTAGCAATTCTTTTATCGTTTGTTCTTAAAAATGCAAAAATGTGCAGTGTACCCGTTGGGAGTAAAGTTCTTACCTGTAGTCAAAACACCCATATTTCATAAAATAGACACGTGTGAATAATCCCAAACAGAACTTGTCAAGATGCTATCAAGAACAATTGTGTTGTATCCAGTGCAAGCGAATTTCAAAACTATCCGAAGTTCCGGATGTGAATTCGCCGTGTATTGTTTAATAATGCAAAATATTGACCAGCCTGGTTTCTCTTCTCAATTCAAAATCTCACCACAACTGAATGATTTGCCATTAAGCCTGAACTGCATATGAAAACCAGTGTGTGTTGCGCTAAAATTAATGATTTACGGAAGGTATTGTGAAAATTTAATCTTGTTGAAAGAAGTTAAAAAATCGTACAAATCGTAATTTATTTCATAATCGTTGTTCCCTATTCACTCCATTCAAATTGAAATTTAATTTGCATAATTCATGAAAATTTATTAAAAAACAATATATTTTGAATACCATGTATGCAAGCACGCCACGAGTATCGATTTATTTATTCAAATATTTATGGCTTTCATTGAAATTAAACCGCTTTCACAATGTGACAAGTTTTCTTCTTTATTTGCGTAAACAGAGATATTGAAGCAACATATATAAGTTATGATGTGAAAATTTGGCGGGAAAATTACTAAAGAAAAAAAATAATGTAAATTTCAAGCCACCATCATTTTTATGCCGATATTATGAACTAGTCGGACCGCACACGTTGTTTTATTGAACATATAGGATAACATTTGTCGAAAATTAAGAATACCTTATAAGCATGTTCAATTTCACACTCCAGAGGAAATAAAAGCTTTATATAGCCTTAACTTATCTTGTTTTTGTAACACCTTTGATTATTATACCGACTACGTAATCTCGTTTCTAGGCATGGTGAATTTAATCGACAATATATGTAGTAGTGGAGACATCTTCAGTTTCTTGTGCTTAAAAGTAGGGGTGATTTCAAAGACCAAACCTTTGAGACACAGAAAATAATGCATTTACGTTATCCTCAATATACCCGTCCTTTGCTTGTTCTGACCTCCAACGTCCATGACGTTTGAACAAACGATCACTTATTCCACTATTTGCCGCTGCCGATGCACCACCCGAACGTAGGGTGTGTAAGCCGAAGTTTCTTGGATCCAAGCATATTTTCTCAACCACGTCTAAAAAGATCTCCCTTGCTCTGGTGTATGCTTTCGATTTTACTGATAGATGTCTCACTTTGAATTAAGCTCAGTAGAAATAACTCCACCTGAAATTCTTCGGCTGGAAATGATTTTAACAAGTGATGCTCAGCCCAGTCTTTCCACACGTTGAAATAACAAGAATATTTCTTGGGGAGGTTGGGCCCCGACAATTTTCCAAAACACTTGGCACTTGATTGGTCAGCAACTGAATTTTTTTATTTAAATTTCCACAAAGAATAATAAATCTATCATGAAAATATTAAATAGTAAAGTCCCTAGTATTGACCCTTGCGGAACACCGCGCGTTATATCATTGTAGTGGGAGTATGTTGAATTAATCTTCACTCTTTGTTTTCTATCAGTGACATAGCTAAACAGCAGGGTCACAGAAGTTAGATCCATTACAAAAGCCTGCAGTTTTGTGATAAGAAAATTATGGTTGAGACAATCGAAAGACTTAGATAGATCTCTCAAGAGTGCAGCATAGGAGGCTCCCTTTTTAAGAGCTTTCTTGCACCTTCCTATCATAGCAAGACAGTGTTGAGCGCTGAAGACTTTTTTGAATCTGCATTGAAGTTTAGATAGATTTCATGAAAACATGATTCTAATTGTTGAAAAATACGTCGTTCAAATATTTTTGAGATGTTGGGAAGAATACTGATTGGACGATAGTTGCTTTTTTCTGTTCGGTCATTTTATTTAAATGTTGAGGTGACATCTGCCAGTTACGGTGGCTTCAATCTTCCAGAATTTAACAGAAAGACCAATAGTTTTATTAACATCATAAAAACTCGCAATTTTAACTTTTACTGCAAATTTTTACGGCTAGGTTTATTAAAAACTCGCAATTTAAAGTTACACTGCGAGTTTTTTCAGAAACTCGCTTGATATTTTCAGCAGTTCTGTTACATCTGTGTCAAAAGGATTAACCATGACTTCTATTGTATTAATAAATGATTCGATATCTTCCTCGTCCTTATTGATACGTGTTTTGTCTTCCTGGTCCAGTAAGAAAGTAATTATATTATGAAGGTATGATATTATGAAAGTACTTTACAATATATGTTTAACCAGTTAACTATCAACCCAACTTTATAACAATTTCTTTTGATATGGTCTTTTCGATTATGTTCAATTATTAATGTAGCGATTTTTGAATTGCTCCAGCATGAAAATAATTTTGATGATAAAACAGTAGCAGATACAGCATTATAAAATAAAACTAACTTACCGCGCAGAAGCTGGTTACCCAGATTATAGTTCAGCTGTTATGTCCGCTATAAGTGTTTATTCTCTTTGTGAGAGGACCCATCTCAAGACAACACTAGGTTTCTTTGTTAAACCAACTATGCCACCTTTCATTTTTGAACTCCTATTGAATGTTTGCCCTGTGGTTTGATCACAAGTCACATCAGAAAATCTAAATCGCTGTTTCCGGTTAACTGTCCAGTTTGTTTTAATTTCTTCGAATATTTCTAATAAATGAGTAGTCATAATTTATAATTTATAACTTATACCATCATGCGTTTCATTAAATGATGCCAATCCCAAATTCACACGATCGGACACAAAGAACCAAGGAAGCATTGACTCCACAACTGACAGCTGTAAGTCCCAGTTACCTATAGGAAAAATACCATGATTATGATAATACGATTTCAATGACGATAAATATTAGAAAACAATTCCATCCTACATCCGTTTATAGAGAAAAAAACTCCAATTGTCAGGAACAAAACGTTGCATGCTTAAAAATCAGAATGGACTTCAAAACTGACAGCTGTTTCATGATCAATTCAGAAATTATAAAAAACAACAATATTTGAGACCTGTTCGAGTAATAACAAACTCCACCAGTTCAAAGTAGAAATGGAAAACATGAATAATGAATAATGATCAACATAATCACATACAAAGGAAATGCTATTAAAAGTAAATTTCTCCTCATCAGGTTACAACGATACTAAGAAAGATTGAACTCTTAGCATTTGTAAAGCTTCGCACATCAATTTATGCGCTCCCAAGCTTCGATTATAACAGTTTCCTGATACAACACCTTTGCATGTTTCTGCAGCAACTATTCCGGACTCAATAAATATGTCCCGAATAAAATAAAATAAAACAAAGTACAATTATATAAAGATAATAAAAACAAATATTTTCCCAATACAAGATAAAAACGACATAGTCATATGGGAGTCACCAAGTCGTAAAACAGTACGTGACCGATATAACTAATTTTCCCTTCTGTTGATTTGAATATTGACATATTTGAATATTGAATATTGATATTGACAGTCTGCTTCATCAAATACCGTAACAATCTCGTTCTGGGATAACTTGTTAGTGAAATCAATACCAGTTTGAAGAATGTTGATGATTGTGGCCACCGTAACTGGAGCATTGATAATTGGAAGGTAAGATATAACTGAAAGTACATTTTGACAATTGTTGTCCTGCTAGTTAGATCGAAGAGTATTATAAGCAGCCCAACCTGGCAGAATTTCCGGTTACTCAAGCTGGTGTTCTTCACATACAGCGTATGCCAAGTCTAGATTCCTACGATTTACAGAAACATTTTCATAGGCAGGTATCATACTATTATTTTTCCTCTGAATACAAATACCATGAGCAACATGTGTGATATGAGAGTCACTCAAAGTCTCTTCCAAAGAATCTGCGTTATCATAAACAAGTGATGTAAAAGGTGAAGGTACAGCAGTTCTCGGCACTATATCATTTTCATCATTTGAATTAATGATGAATATTGCTGTCTTAAAGCCACATAATATTATACGTGAAAAACATGTCCCAAACCATTTAGAATACTTAACAGTTTAGAAGAACCTCGCAACTGTTTGTCAGAAGTAGCTAATACCAATGATTTTGGGGTTATTATTTACCTTTTGAATGCAAATAAACAAAATTGTCAGCTAATGATAACACCTTCAATTCCAACTTCTTATCAGCATTGATAAACTCTCTATAACTTTTGGTGGACCCAAATCAATTTCATTCTCTGTTTCTTCTTTCGTCTGTGATTCCGTGGAATGGGCGAGCCAGTGACAATGTGACATGATTCCCACAGCGCGCTTTTGAAGTCGAAATACGCGTTTGGTTATTGACGTTTCGAGCAGACCCCATACTTGACAGCCATAATCAACATTACAGTTTTTTTTCCCCATAGGATAAATGTATAGAAATTTCCGTATTACTATGGGTAGTGTAGGCCCTTTTCCTGTGCTGGTGTCAGCAGAACGGTGAAAAACAGCAAAATATTAGGAAAGTCAGCATTGTTTTACGATTTAACTCAAAACATGTTAAATTCTAAATTGAACAAACAAATATCCGAGCCCTATATTTATACTCATAAGTTAGTCACAAATACACCTTTCCCATATTTCTGTTTAAACACCGTGTTAATGCTAACTTTCGCCTCGTTTCTATGTATTTTATTGTTTTAGCAATTTCATAGGGTTATTACAAAGTAATAAGATACAAATGATACTTATAAATGATTGTCGTGGACAAGGGTATGATGGTACTTAAAATGTACCTGGCCATATTAGCAGTGTTCAAGCTCAAATAAAAGCTTTGAACGTAAGGCAATATACACTCACTGTCACAGTCATAGGTTAGACCTTATTTTGAAAGCATGTAACATCCCTATGGTGAGAAAGGCAATAGATAGAATTAAATAGGTAATATATTTTTTAACCTTTCTCCAACTCGCCTTATGCTCCTCGAAAAAAATGTTAAGGAATTCTGTCCAGAGAACAGAAATAGCAAGCGAATAGTTGGTTTGGAAACATTTCAAGAATTGTTTATACCAATTGTGAAAACATTAGAAGAAACGGGTGTCAACTTTGAAAAGAAGGTATATAGTCTTGATACTTCTTCTAAGGCTACGCCCCATTTACGTAGCCTTAAAGATTTTGAGTTTACAGTCTTATCATTGCAAGACAATCTATGTAGAGGAGTGTTTTTTATAGGAATGACGAGCAGTATCGCCTCCTGTTTCAATAAAAAACGCTCCTCGGCAGAAACTTTTTGAAAATATTGCCCACTGGGAGACATATCTTTACTATTACTAAAGATGGGACTACATTACAGCAGTATTCTTCTATAGGAATCATTATTGGTACCGAATTAATTAATTAATAGTGATGTTGAGTCTTCCAGGATTAAGGTGAATTCAAGACGTGAAACCAAACGAAGGACATCTTCAAGGCAAACCGCAAGAGAAAATATGCCTTCAAGTAGTTCATCAGAATACTATAAAAAACCCGTTCCTGTGCTGGATCATTTGAAAACAGAACTGAATTGCTGCTAATGGCATGTTGCCTTTGTTTGGATTAACCATCTTGCCACAAAAAATGAACTTATAGGCTGACAATGACGAGGCTTGGATTAAAACACTCAAGGTGTTCTAACTATATAAATTGTATGAATAAACGCAGGCTAGGAATTTTCAAAAGCTTATCAAAACATTCAATAAGTATTTTTTTGGTATTTTACCAGTTAATCACGACAAAATATGGATCTTATTCCCATGAAATACAAAAAGTAGGATTTCAGTTACTTCTAATGCGAAATATCTCTTGAAATTCAGTATTATTTTGTTGCCGAGGTATTCGAAGCTCGCCTACAGTTAATCATATAAGAAGCTTCATCAGAAGCAGTTCTTACTTTAACGATCTTCTTATAACTATTCTTGTTTGTTATTTGAACGTTTTTGTTTAATTTGTTTGTCAAAGTTTAAATTCCAGTATTTATCTTTTTGATGAAGACATTTTTTTAAATATATATATATATATAGTTGTTTGGAGGTTGACAAATTAAATACTCATTTGTACACGACACTGTGTTTCATGGTATTAACCAATCTTCAGGTATACATTTTTAACTAAAATGATACAATTTAAAATAAGATTAGTATCCATGGTTACAGCTCGCAAATGTATATTTCTTTCGTTGTAAGCAGTGTTGTTTCTTTATTTAACCTTGTTTACACTAACGAATCTTTTTTAAACATCATAAAATGGCGTCAGTGTTACTTAGGCTAACAAACTTTAAAACTCGGATGAATGAGTTTGTATCTGTTTTGAAATGCCGCTACCGTTTTGCACCATATGGGTCTTGTTATTTTTTTATTTCACTCAACCTCGTCCCCAGGGCTTCTTGCCTTTTCGATGTACTAGATGGCGGCAAAGAAAGCCCTGGTGCAGTGCAGGCCGGTCAAAACCAACCGAAATACGGGTGGTCTTAATTTATGCAGTATTGACGTCACTTGTCTTTTCTTCCCATGGTTTTAAGGTCGTCTTCATACGGGTAAGCGAGGTAGAGAACTAATTTAAACTTTTTCATTAAAACGTCGAGTGAAACGGAATTCGTTCTATCATCGATAAAATAAACAAATGAAAATGGAGCAAGTGAATCATTTACTTAAACAACTTGATTACGCTTTAGATAAAAGCAATGTACAAGAGTTTTTTTAAAAACCAAAGCAAGTTCAATGCTTGAATCAACTTTTAAAAGGCAACGATATCTTAGCAGTTCTTCCAACTGGTTTTGGTAAATCGTTGGTTTATCAACTGCTACCTTTTCTTATTCCAAAGAAGTGCAAGAGAAACATTGTTATTGTCGTGAGTCCCCTGAACTCAATCATTCAAGATCAAATGAGAGTTTTGACTGAAAGAGAAGTGAAAGTAGGTGTACTTCAATGTGAAAAAGTAAAAGAGATGTCATCATTGTTTCAGCATCAAAAAGGAAAGCAACAACAGTGTAATGATATTTCTGAAACTGATGATATGGAATTACAAATACCTAATTAAATTTTAGAAGGAGAAATCGACATTCTGTTTTCACATCCAGAATCGTTATTGTGTGATGATGGAAGAAAATTATTAAAATCCAAAATATATGAAGATAATGTTGTGGCATGTTGCATTGATGAAACACATTGTGTGGAAATGTGGTATGTATGTATTACATAATAATAGTTTTTGATCACATATATTTTAATTATAATATTATATACCTCCTTACTGCAACCACCGTCAATAACCAAAACAGTATTACTCCTCTGTAAAAGGCTTAGCTCATGCCACCGAGCATTCATTAGAATTGCATAAATCATTGCATACTTCTGTTTCAATTCAGCTTGGGTTTCTTCAATATCAACTCCTTTTCCAGAAACTGTATTAAAAATATCAATTATGAATGGATGGTTTTCCTTCAGTTCTGAATAAACTTTATCTACACTGTACTCAGATAGTCCTGTGAAAGTGTTATCCAATAACACTGACTTATTTCCCTTTCTTTTACAGAGTTTTTCACAAGATGATGCATAACAGCCTTTTCAGTGCAAGATCGATTCCCGTATATGTAGACAGTGATGTTGCTATAGCAAGTGGTTGTTTTGTTTTTAATGAGTTCCCAATTTTTTCAACATATTCCAATGGTTTTGTTACAATTTCATCATAATCTTCAGTATATACAGAATTCTGTTTTATTATTTCATTTCCCAATTTATTTAATGTTGGTTTTACGTAGTTTACAAGATACATGATAAATATAAAATGAACTAATCAATACCAACTCGTCAAGCTAAAATTTATCACAAAACCCTACAAAGTTTGCAATTGCATTGCTTGATTAAGTTAATGGATTTAAGACAGAGTTTAAAAGCATCTAATGAAGGTTTAGACTTGACACTATCTGGTAAGGCGTTCCACGAAAGACTTCCTCTAAATAAAAAAGACTGATTGCCAAAGCGACTTGAACTTGATGGAGGAAGAGAGAGAAGATTTGAGTTTCGCAGACCGTAACAGATGTTTTTGACCATGAATAGTGTCTTCATAAAAGAGGGATTCAGCCCATGGAGGGTTTTGTATATCTCGCATAAAAGGTAGCGTAAATGGATCTCATGTATACGCTTAAACCCAGACAATTGTAATAGTTCTTCATAGCTTTTAGAGAAATCTTGATACCAAGCAATTATGCAATTTTGATATTATTGCAATTTTCATCTTGTTTAGGTTGTTGTACTATGTTCCTTACTTTTATTTGTTGTTGTGTTGTAAATTGTAACTGTTTACGTGAACTTATGCTGGAGCATTTCCATAAACTGCATGTGATTGGAAACTAGTTGGTGGTAATCTTATTTTAAATATAAGCATTTCCTGAGTGTCACCTGTATTTGTTGACAGGACTGTATGAATGTCAACATGTTCTCAACACGGCTCAAACACTTTTTACAAACTGTATGAGGGAGATAGTCATCCTCCTCTATGGTGATTACACATGTACGTGCAATTTTCAGAGACAATCTTTTCTGCTTTCTAGAAACTGAAAATATCTTAAGTAAATAATTGTTGTTCCTCTGCTCTCCACAAAGTCGACATCTGGATTGATTTCCTCCTTCTTTCCGCAAATACACTTTCTTTGGTGTTGATTGAGCCATTTACTCATGATCACTAAAAATTCAGACAATGTAATATATACTTTTCATTACATCAGGAGCAGGGAAGGAAAAAATGTTTTCTCTGAAAAATTGTATGAACTTACTTCCACAATTTTGAGAAGCTACTAAGCTGTTGTTACACCTGCTTGGTAGGAAATAATTATGAATGACAAACCATTAGAGGAAAAAGAAAAATATTTAGCTAATATCTGTACTGCACTGTGTCATCAATTTTCTAGCCTCGTTACCTACCCAATCTTTATTTCTCACAAATAACTGATAGTGAAATCAATAAAACAAATTCACCAATACGAATATTGAGTCATAGCCAATTATAATGTTATTCAATATTTATCCATCAGCTCTTGTCTTCTGAATTGGTGAAATATTTTCAATCTTCTTCCCATTTCTGGCTTTGAAACTTCTTTCTGCATTTCAACAGCCATCATTAATTATTTTTTAAATCTCACTCGACGGCGCGGGTAATATTTTTCTTAATTATTTATTTCTCGACAACCAATCACAAGTGAGGAACGACCGACCTGCACCAGGGCTTTCTTCGCCGCCATCCAGTACATCCAAAAAGCAAGAAGCCCTGGAGACGAGGTTGTATTTCACTTTCTTTTACGTCTATTCAATAACAGGTACAAGCTCATCAAAATTAACAATAATATAAACTTTGGGACCTTGTACCGGTAGAACCAATAGGCGTAAAATGAACTCTTGCAGTTAGAAAGATTTCCTATAATCAAGCTTGAAAGATTCAGAAAATCTCTTTGAAAAATGGAACTATGTTTGTATGATCTCCGTTCAGCTTTTTTTATTATCTGGAACTCCCTCTTTGTTTTTTTATGATATACTCAAAAGTAAATCACAATGTCATTATTTAGACGTTAATTACTCTGATAATCATTTAATATAAAAGGCTATTCAAAGCCTGTTAAAATGGAACATTTTTTATTATTTCTTTTTTTTATTTCACTTTCTTTTACGTTTATTCAATAAGGTACAAGCTTATCAAAATCGACAATAATATAAACTTTGTGACTTTTGTACCAGTAGAACCAATAGGCGTAAAATGAACCCTTGACAGTACAGAGAATCTAGTATGACTCTTTGTTGCATCTTGTAACAGACTGTGATGTTTGAACAATTTACTTTACTTTTACATTTATCCTTTTACCTCATCAAAACTTGCACGAAAGAGAGTACGAAATGTTGCTTTTAATTTTTGTTTACATCATGTTTTACATATATACTTATTTATAACTATGCATGATTTTATTACTTTGATTGTGTTTGTTTTGAAATTTCCCACATTAAATCAGGCTTGTCGTTTTTCTTTTCGTTTTCTCGTTTATTGTCGTTTTCTCCTTGAAAGTCTCATTAAAGGAATTTAATGGCACACGAAAAATCATTCTTAAACAGGCAGTAAAAAGACGCCAGAATTGAAGCCATTTAAGACTGAAATAAGACATCTTTAAGACGTCTTCAAGAAAGACTTAAAAAACTAAAAAAGACTTGAATGAGACGTCTTTAAGGCGCACTGAAAAGACGTCTTAAAGACGCATGAAATGCAGACATTTAAGATCGAGATAAGACTGCATAAAGCCGCATGTAAATGGTGGCTGTGATGGTATAATGCCATCACCTTCAATACACTTGGTAGTGGTAAAAAACAGAAAACTAGTATATTTAGTACATACAATATCGGTCTTGCGAAGTAGTTTTTAGTATGATAAATGATTACAATCTGCATAACGTTGCAAGTCACAAGGGTATCTAAATTTTTTCCTTTTATTTCAATAGGAACTTCTGTAAAAAGGAACATGTGCAAACAATGTAAATTTATACTTCATTACTTTTAAAAGTTAATTTCACAAAGGAACAAAACATGTGATACATTAAATAACCGTATAAGAATAAAATGTTCCTTTTATCGAAAACTGCGCAGAACCAATTCCTAAACTGAATCAACAGCTACCAAGCAAAGTTTTAAAATCATCATGTAAAGCGACGATTGTACCATTGTTTTTCAAACGCTACTAAACCGTGACAATTAAGGCTCTTTTTAAAGAAAATGATAACTTTTATTTCAAGCACGAAGCCTTCGATTGTATTTTGAAAGCAGATGCAACCATTGTAGGTTTTCTTAGCTTCATTACTGCCCTTAATGTTTTGATTCCAAGGAAAAGAAAAAGAGATGAGTCACCTGAAAAAGCGATCAAGATTACGATGATGCTATGGTCGATTTTAGAGTTAAATCTAAAGTGATGGGTCATTGTGGACTGGCAGGAAGGGGTTTGTCATCAATTTAACCTTGTAACACCTTGTAGCATACTTTGAAGGCAAAAGGTTTAAACTATTTTACAATGGGTAACAACGTGTTGCAAGAATTGCGAAGAATTTTGAAGAATTGCAGTACGATGAAAACGTATTAATAGTCAGATCTTTAAACTTTGTGACTTTTCCTAACTTTAATTTGGCTTTATTTTTGAAAAAGGGGAAAATATGCCGAAGTGATGCAATGGTAACCTTTTGTTCTATATTTAATGAACAATTCTGAAAAATCATTTTAATGGAAATCTTGAAAACTCCCTCTAAAATGTCAAAAGATGAGATGTGAGCTTTTTTCTTACAAGACACTATCAACATTTTAAGAAAGTTTTTTACATCGGCGCACTTTGCCTTTTGCCTCATTCGCAAGATGGGCCCCTATGGGCAATGCGTTGCACCAAATCGGTTTTCTTGTTTTCGAAGTTGTGGACAGGCTAGAAAACTCGAAATTTCTGTTAATTTCTTTAACTTTTAAAGTTGTATTTCCGAATCCATATGCAAGATATCTCAAGAAATATTGATGCAATTGAGTTGCTACTTTGCAGAAATGTTATAAGCATTTGACGCTATGAAGCGAGCGGAATTATTTTGCAAGGCTCGCTTATTCAGTTGCACGTTGGGTCGTCAAATCTGCCGAAAATTTACCAATTTTAACAAATTCTAAATTTAATGCTCCTATTTTTTTTAAAATGAGCAAATTTTGTTTGGGGAAAAATTTTCGTCGCTCATATCACGCTCCGGCCTCTGCTTCATTGTAGTTCGACAAAAAGGCCCTTCAAACAACGCCTCTCTTCCAGAAAAAAGCCAGCACGAAAGTGACGTTTTGTTAAGCAAGGCATAGTTTGGAGACATTAATTATTCATTAGAAGACGAAAACAATTTTTTTTCATCAGGTGTGGTCACAATTTGTTACATGGTACCAATTAAAGGTAAAAAAAAAATTCTATTTGTGGCTATTTTATAATTTTTTTCACCTTAACCTTAGTTAGAAGGAGAAGTTGGAGGAGTCGGGAATACTGAGGAGTCCCTAAAAATGCCGGTAAGAAAGGCTCAAGTGACATAATACCAAAATAACTATCAAATTTCGGTGGCAACTGCAATCGTGAAAAAGGCAGAATAAGTTATTCTTGCTTATCAAGTTTCATCATTTCTTTTGTTGTGACAAATACACGTTGCCTGAACATTATACAACATAGTTGACATATACGATCGTGAATTACGCGACCTTCATTCAAAAAGGACCAATCTAAGATTGCTTAAAGAAGGTCACTATTAAATTTAACTTAAATGATAAAGACCAATTTTGAAAAATAAATTTTTCTTGCGTATATTAAGCCTTTCTGCTAGTAAAAAATTTCTTCTTGCCTGATCACGAGAATATTCAAACAAAAAGTCCTTTTGGGACAAAATAAAAATACAACATTAAGATAAATTCAGAAAATCTTATTCAGTGAAGTACTAATGTTACAAATGGCTTTACAAGACTGATATGAAAAACAGTTACATTGCTGATATGACGAATACCTGTATAAACATTATCAAATAATAATGATAATAATTCGTGAAAAACAAAAATTACGTCAGTTCCGAGTTGACGCAGTTAAGCGGTTACTTTCAATATGCCATCATGTCGTACTTCTCTAAAACATATAAGAATCCATGCATGTGCATAAATAAAAAATGAAAACGCCAAAGATCTACATGATCTAAACGTATTAGATCTACATGATCTAAACGGATAAGAAATTTCGATTGGGCAATTGCTTACTTAAGAATTTAAAATTTACGTCTTCATAAATAAAGGACAACTTCAATAATTATTTTCTAAGATTTTCTAAGTGAAAATGCTCACCGAAATTGGTTACCAAAATGGAATAAAAATTTTGCACATTAATGTTTTATATAATAAGAAGATGCGAACTTAATGGCACTGCTTACCGTCAAAGAAGCTACGACGATCTGGAGCCGGTCCTTAAAAGAAAAATGGATGTTGTTTAACTTTATGTATCAAGATAGAAAAGATTGTTGTTGACAATTTATAATATTTATAATAAAAAGTACGGCAAGCGTGTTTAAGCATTGTAGGTAAGTAGATTTGGCAGAAAAAATTGGAGAAAGTAGAAACCAAAGACAGCATTAAGGAAAAGCTTGCGCATTAAAAAAGAGAGATGCTGGAAATTTGGCCGTTTAAACAATAGTACAATGTTTGATACATAATAAGAGGATAATTTCAAAAAGTATTTGTCTATTGAACACAATTTAAAAAATCATAATCTAAAAAGCATCAATCACCATAATTAAAGACAGGACAATCTCAATTTCATTAAAATCTTAAAATATAATTTCAGTTCGATTCGGAAAGCGAGGAAAGCTATTCAAACCCACAAACTGTGATGCCCTATAATTATTTGCGTTATTATGTAACAAGCTTTTATATTTCCAGAAGTACAGAAAAGTGTAACAGAAATGAACCTATGTTGAAGAAAACCTTGAGCAATAGTATAATAAATCAATTTATAACCATTAAAAGCACTATGAATGCTGCGGGGCATCCTGACTATTTTTTCCTCAAAATAGAAGCAAATAAAACATTCTTTTTCAGATCATATATAATAATTTTTCAACCGTCCAAATAAAAGTAAAGGTGGAAAGCTAAATGCACAGTTTCGGCTAAATAAGGTTTGATGAAATAATGGTCAAGTGCTTGCCGTCAAAGATTTTACGACCAGGGGGAGCGCTAAAAAAAACAAATAAAAAACAGACACCGTTTAATAAAAATTTTGTTTCCATTTCCAGTGAAAACGTATTTTTGAAAATAATTAACTAATTTACTAATCCTATAAAGTAACGTCATTGGACATAAAGTTCTGGAATTGTTTAAGCACTTCCAAATTGTTTGGAAAAGTAGAAGTTTTAATTGAGTGGATATAAGAAATGTGACGTTCCTCACGAAGATGTAGCTGCTTAAAGTTTGGAAATTGAAGATAATCTTAAATGAGCCTGGGTAACGCATGAATAGGATTATAATCCGAGTTATAAATATTATCTCGCTAAATTCATTAATAGTACAGGACAATCTAAATAAAACATGAATAAAGTTTCAACGAAAGAGTAATGTCCGACATACGACAAGTAGAGTAGCAGTAAATGTGTGAATACAAAATGAAGGAACATGGATCTTTTAAATGAATTGCTCAATTCATTTCAATCTAAATCAAAATTAGCAGTTTGTACAAGAATGAAGATGTTTCAATGGTGATAAGAATAGATAAAGCATGTATTGTCCATTATAAATCTTGACTTATCAGGTAAAGAATTAAAAATGACAATCTAAATTTCATTAAAAATTTTTAAACATAATTTCTGTTCGATTCGGAAAGCAAGGAAAACTATTTGAACCTACAAACCTGTGAGGGCCTAAAATTACTTACGTTAATATATAACAAGCTTTGATATTTCCAGATATACAGAGATGTGTAACAGAAATGAACCTATACAGTAAACCACTTTGAGTAATAGCATAATAAATCTATATGTTACCAATAAAAGCACTATCAATGCTGCGCGGAATCCTGACTGTGTTTCCATCTAAAATGGAACAAATAGATCGTTGCTAGTGAGATATTAATTTACCAATATTTCTACTAGCGAATTAAAATAGAAATTAGGAAGTTTAATCCACAGTAAAAGGTAAATAAATTTCGATGAAATCCTGGTGAGGCACTTACCGTCAAAGATTTTACGACCAGGGGGGCGTGCTAAAAAAACAACAAATACTGTTAATTTGATTTTCATTTCCGGTGAAAACGTACTTTTGAAAATAATTAACTAATTTACTGATGGTTTATAGTATCTTCATTGGACATAAAGTTCTGGATTTGTTTAAGCACATCCAAATTTTTTATAAAAGTAGAAGTTTAAATTTAGTGGAAATAAGAAATGTGACGTTTCTCTTGCAGATGTAGCTGCATGAAGTTTGGAACTTGGAGATAATTTTAATTGAATTTTGCGTTACGTATGAATAAGATGTTTTTTTCTGCTCGGGTCATTGACAATTAACTATTTAACGCAAATCTTTAACTAGAAATTTTCTTCCTTTAATTATTACAGCATATTTTAATCGGCATTTTAGAATTATTGCTTATAAATATTATCTCGCTAAATTCATTAATAGTACAGGATTATCTAAATAAAACATGAATAAAGTTTCAACGAAAGAGTAATGTCCGACATACGACAAATACAGTAGCAGTAAATGTGTGAATACAAAATGAAGGAACATGGATCTTTTAAATGAATTGCTCACTTCATTTCTATCTAAATCTAACTTAGCAGTTTGTACAAGAATGAAGATGTTTCAATGGTGATAAGTATGGATAAAGCATGTATTGTCCATTATAAATTTTGACTCATCTGGTAAAGCATTAAAAATTACTATCTAAATTTCATTAAAAATTTTCACACATAATTTCTGTTCGATTCGGAAAGAAAGGAAAACTATTGGAACCTACAAACCTGTAATGCCCTAAAATTATTTGCGTTAATATGTAACAAGCTTTACATTTCCAGAAATACAGAGAAGTGTAACAGAAATGAAGCTATACAGTAGACCACTTTGGGTAATAGCATAATAAATCTATATGTTACCATTTAAAACACTATCAATGCTGAGCGGAATCCTGACTGTATTTTCATCTAAAATGAAGCAAATAGATCATTCCTAGTGAGATATTAATGTACTAATATTTCGACTAGTTAGTGAATATGGAAAAGTGGACGTTTAAGCTACAGTGGAGGCTAAATAAATTTCGAGGAAATTCTGGTGAGGTGCTTACCGTCAAAGATTTTACGTCCTGAGGTAGGAGGTCCCGCTAAAAAACAACTGTTACCGTTTAATTTAGACTTTGTTTTCATTTGCAGAAAAAATGTATAATTGGTAATAACTAACTAGTTATATGGATATATAACAGAAAATAGATGTACATGTAATTGTGTGATTTTTTAGGCAATTGCAAATTTCGCAGAAGAATCGAAAACAGCGAAGTTTATATCGAAGATGTAGCTGCTTAAAGTTTGGAAATTAAAGATAATCTTAAATAACAGTTGGGTAACGCATGATTCGGATGGTTTTTTTGCAATACCATGTACATATAAGATTTTGACAAAAATCTTTAAGTTGAAGATTTCTTTCTTTAATGATGAGAGCACACATTCAGTGACTATTTGTTGTTATTGCTTATAAACATTTTTTCGCTTAATTGATTAATAGTACAGGCTATTCTAATTAAATTGTCAATAAAGTTCCAATGCAAGAGTAATGTCCGAGTTATGACGTGTATAATAGGAGTAAATGTGTCAATACAATGAGAAGGACCACGGAGCATTTAAATGAATTACTCACTTCATTGGAATCTAAATCTAACTTAGGAGTTTGTACAAGTATGAAAATGTGTCAATAGTGAGAGGAAAAGATAAAGCCTATATAGTCTTATATAAATTTTCACTCATCAGGCAAAGCATTAAACATGGCAATCTAAATTTCATTAACAATTTTGAAACACAATTTTTGTTCGATTCGGAAAGCAAGGGAAACTATTGAAACATACAAACCTGTAATGCCCTAAAATTATTTGCGTTAATATGTAACAAGCTTTACATTTCCTGAAGTACAGAGAAGTGTAACAGAAATGAAGCTATACAGTAGACCACTTTGGGTAATAGCATAATAAATCTATATGTTACCATTTAAAACACTATCAATGCTGCGCGGAATCCTGACTGTGTTTTCATCTAAAATGAAGCAAATAGATCATTCCTAGTGAGATATTAATGTACTAATATTTCGACTAGTTAGTGAATATGGAAAAGTGGACGTTTAAGCTACAGTGGAGGCTAAATAAATTTCGAGGAAATTCTGGTGAGGTGCTTACCGTCAAAGATTTTACGTCCTGAGGTAGGAGGTCCCGCTAAAAAACAACTGATACCGTTTAATTTAGACTTTGTTTTCATTTGCAGAAAAAATGTATAATTGGTAATAACTAACTAGTTATATGGATATATAACGGAAAATAGATGTCAATGTAATTGTGTGATTCTTTAGGCACTTGCAAATTTCCCAGAAGAATCGAAAACAGCGAAGTTTATATCGAAGATGTAGCTGCTTAAAGTTTGGAAATTAAAGATAATCTTAAATAACAGTTGGGTAACGCATGATTCGGATGGTTTTTTTGCAATACCATGTACATATAAGATTTTGACAAAAATCTTTAAGTTGAAGATTTCTTTCTTTAATGATGAGAGCACACATTCAGTGACTATTTGTTGTTATTGCTTATAAACATTTTTTCGCTTAATTGATTAATAGTACAGGCTATTCTAATTAAATTGTCAATAAAGTTCCAATGCAAGAGTAATGTCCGAGTTATGACGTGTATAATAGGAGTAAATGTGTCAATACAATGAGAAGGACCACGGAGCATTTAAATGAATTACTCACTTCATTGGAATCTAAATCTAACTTAGGAGTTTGTACAAGTATGAAAATGTGTCAATAGTGAGAGGAAAAGATAAAGCCTATATAGTGTTATATAAATTTTCACTCATCAGGCAAAGCATTAAACATATCAATCTAAATTTCATTAACATATTTGAAACACAATTATTGTTCGATTCGGAAAGCAAGGGAAACTATTGAAACATACAAACCTGTAATGCCCTAAAAATATTTGCGTTAATATGTAACAAGCTTTACATTTCCTGAAGTACCGAGAAGTGTAACAGAAATGAAGCTATACAGTAGACAACTTTGAGCAATAGCATAATAAATCTATATGTTACCAATAAAAGCACTATCAATGCTGCGCGGCATCCTGACTGTTTCTTCATCTAAAATGGAACAAATAGATCGTTGCTAGTGAGATATTAATTTACCAATATTTCTACTGGCGAATGTAAATAGGAA
The DNA here is from genome assembly GCA_039566895.2 of Turritopsis rubra. NCBI lineage: Eukaryota > Metazoa > Cnidaria > Hydrozoa > Anthoathecata > Oceaniidae > Turritopsis > Turritopsis rubra. Next base: position 9,095,095 of record CM077617.1, on the reverse strand, counting down.
TTAGGAAGTTTAATCCACAGTAAAAGGTAAATAAATTTCGATGAAATCCTGGTGAGGCACTTACCGTCAAAGATTTTACGACCAGGGGGGCGTGCTAAAAAAACAACAAATACTGTTAATTTGATTTTCATTTCCGGTGAAAACGTACTTTTGAAAATAATTAACTAATTTACTGATGGTTTATAGTATCTTCATTGGACATAAAGTTCTGGATTTGTTTAAGCACATCCAAATTTTTTATAAAAGTAGAAGTTTAAATTTAGTGGAAATAAGAAATGTGACGTTTCTCTTGCAGATGTAGCTGCATGAAGTTTGGAACTTGGAGATAATTTTAATTGAATTTTGCGTTACGTATGAATAAGATGTTTTTTTCTGCTCGGGTCATTGACAATTAACTATTTAACGCAAATCTTTAACTAGAAATTTTCTTCCTTTAATTATTACAGCATATTTTAATCGGCATTTTAGAATTATTGCTTATAAATATTATCTCGCTAAATTCATTAATAGTACAGGATTATCTAAATAAAACATGAATAAAGTTTCAACGAAAGAGTAATGTCCGACATACGACAAATAGAGTAGCAGTAAATGTGTGAATACAAAATGAAGGAACATGGATCTTTTAAATGAATTGCTCACTTCATTTCTATCTAAATCTAACTTAGCAGTTTGTACAAGAATGAAGATGTTTCAATGGTGATAAGTATGGATAAAGCATGTATTGTCCATTATAAATTTTGACTCATCTGGTAAAGCATTAAAAATTACTATCTAAATTTCATTAAAAATTTTCACACATAATTTCTGTTCGATTCGGAAAGCAAGGAAAACTATTGGAACCTACAAACCTGTAATGCCCTAAAATTATTTGCGTTAATATGTAACAAGCTTTACATTTCCAGAAATACAGAGAAGTGTAACAGAAATGAAGCTATACAGTAGACCACTTTGGGTAATAGCATAATAAATCTATATGTTACCATTTAAAACACTATCAATGCTGCGCGGAATCCTGACTGTATTTTCATCTAAAATGAAGCAAATAGATCATTCCTAGTGAGATATTAATGTACTAATATTTCGACTAGTTAGTGAATATGGAAAAGTGGACGTTTAAGCTACAGTGGAGGCTAAATAAATTTCGAGGAAATTCTGGTGAGGTGCTTACCGTCAAAGATTTTACGTCCTGAGGTAGGAGGTCCCGCTAAAAAACAACTGTTACCGTTTAATTTAGACTTTGTTTTCATTTGCAGAAAAAATGTATAATTGGTAATAACTAACTAGTTATATGGATATATAACGGAAAATAGATGTACATGTAATTGTGTGATTTTTTAGGCAATTGCAAATTTCGCAGAAGAATCGAAAACAGCGAAGTTTATATCGAAGATGTAGCTGCTTAAAGTTTGGAAATTAAAGATAATCTTAAATAACAGTTGGGTAATGCATGATTCGGATGGTTTTTTTGCAATACCATGTACATATAAGATTTTGACAAAAATCTTTAAGTTGAAGATTTCTTTCTTTAATGATGAGAGCACACATTCAGTGACTATTTGTTGTTATTGCTTATAAACATTTTTTCGCTTAATTGATTAATAGTACAGGCTATTCTAATTAAATTGTCAATAAAGTTCCAATGCAAGAGTAATGTCCGAGTTATGACGTGTATAATAGGAGTAAATGTGTCAATACAATGAGAAGGACCACGGAGCATTTAAATGAATTACTCACTTCATTGGAATCTAAATCTAACTTAGGAGTTTGTACAAGTATGAAAATGTGTCAATAGTGAGAGGAAAAGATAAAGCCTATATAGTCTTATATAAATTTTCACTCATCAGGCAAAGCATTAAACATGGCAATCTAAATTTCATTAACAATTTTGAAACACAATTTTTGTTCGATTCGGAAAGCAAGGGAAACTATTGAAACATACAAACCTGTAATGCCCTAAAATTATTTGCGTTAATATGTAACAAGCTTTACATTTCCTGAAGTACAGAGAAGTGTAACAGAAATGAAGCTATACAGTAGACCACTTTGGGTAATAGCATAATAAATCTATATGTTACCATTTAAAACACTATCAATGCTGCGCGGAATCCTGACTGTGTTTTCATCTAAAATGAAGCAAATAGATCATTCCTAGTGAGATATTAATGTACTAATATTTCGACTAGTTAGTGAATATGGAAAAGTGGACGTTTAAGCTACAGTGGAGGCTAAATAAATTTCGAGGAAATTCTGGTGAGGTGCTTACCGTCAAAGATTTTACGTCCTGAGGTAGGAGGTCCCGCTAAAAAACAACTGATACCGTTTAATTTAGACTTTGTTTTCATTTGCAGAAAAAATGTATAATTGGTAATAACTAACTAGTTATATGGATATATAACGGAAAATAGATGTCAATGTAATTGTGTGATTCTTTAGGCACTTGCAAATTTCCCAGAATAATCGAAAACAGCGAAGTTTATATCGAAGATGTAGCTGCTTAAAGTTTGGAAATTAAAGATAATCTTAAATAACAGTTGGGTAACGCATGATTCGGATGGTTTTTTTGCAATACCATGTACATATAAGATTTTGACAAAAATCTTTAAGTTGAAGATTTCTTTCTTTAATGATGAGAGCACACATTCAGTGACTATTTGTTGTTATTGCTTATAAACATTTTTTCGCTTAATTGATTAATAGTACAGGCTATTCTAATTAAATTGTCAATAAAGTTCCAATGCAAGAGTAATGTCCGAGTTATGACGTGTATAATAGGAGTAAATGTGTCAAAACAATGAGAAGGACCACGGAGCATTTAAATGAATTACTCACTTCATTGGAATCTAAATCTAACTTAGAAGTTTGTACAAGTATGAAAATGTGTCAATAGTGAGAGGAAAAGATAAAGCCTATATAGTCTTATATAAATTTTCACTCATCAGGCAAAGCATTAAACATGGCAATCTAAATTTCATTAACAATTTTGAAACACAATTTTTGTTCGATTCGGAAAGCAAGGGAAACTATTGAAACATACAAACCTGTAATGCCCTAAAATTATTTGCGTTAATATGTAACAAGCTTTACATTTCCTGAAGTACAGAGAAGTGTAACAGAAATGAAGCTATACAGTAGACCACTTTGGGTAATAGCATAATAAATCTATATGTTACCAATAAAAGCACTATCAATGCTGCGCGGCATCCTGACTGTTTCTTCATCTAAAATGGAACAAATAGATCGTTGCTAGTGAGATATTAATTTACCAATATTTCTACTGGCGAATTTAAATAGGAATTAGAAAGTTTAATCCACAGTAAAAGGTAAATAATTTTCGATGAAATCCTGGTGAGGCACTTACCGTCAAAGATTTTACGACCAGGGGGGCGTGCTAAAAAAACAACAAATACTGTTAATTTGATTTTCATTTCCGGTGAAAACGTACTTTTGAAAATAATTAACTAATTTACTGATGGTTTATAGTAGCTTCATTGGACATAAAGTTCTGGAATTGTTTAAGCACTTCCACATTTTTTATAAGAGTAGAAGTTTAAATTTAGTGGAAATAAGAAATGTGACGTTTCTTTCGCAGATGTAGCTGCATTATGTTTGGAACTTGGAGATAATCTTAATTGGACTTTGCGTAACGTATGAATATGATGTTTTTTCTGCTCGTGCCATTGACAATTAACTTTTCAACACAAATCTTTAACTAGAAATTTTCTTTCTTTAATTATTACAGCGTATTTTAATCGGCATTTTAGAATTATTGCTTATAAATATTAACTCGCTAAATTCATTAATAGTACAGGATAATCTAAATGAAACATGAATAAAGTTTCAACGAGAGAGTAATGTCCGACATACGACAAATAGAGTAGCAGTAAATGTGTGAATACAAAATGAAGGAACATGGATCTTTTAAATGAATTGCTCACTTCATTTCTATCTAAATCTAACTTAGCAGTTTGTACAAGAATGAAGATGTTTCAATGGTGATAAGTATGGATAAAGCATGTATTGTCCATTATAAATCTTGACTCATCTGGTAAAGCATTAAAAATTACAATCTAAATTTCATTAAAAATTTTCACACATAATTTCTGTTCGATTCGGAAAGCAAGGAAAACTACTGCAACCTACAAACCTGTGATGGCCTATAATTAATTACGTTAATATATAACAAGCTTTTATATTTCCAGAAATACAGAGATGTGTAACAGAAATGAAGCTATACAGTAGACCACTTTGAGTAATAGCATAATAAATCTATATGTTACCATTTAAAACACTATCAATGCTGCGCGGAATCCTGACTGTGTTTTCATCTAAAATGAAGCAAATAGATCATTCCTAGTGAGATATTAAGGTACTAATATTTTGACTAGTTAGTGAATATGAAAAAGTGGACGTTTAAGCTACAGTAGAGGCTAAATAAATTTCGAGGAAATTCTGGTGAGGTGCTTACCGTCAAAGATTTTACGTCCTGAGGTAGGAGGTCCCGCTAAAAAACAACTGTTACCGTTTAATTTAGACTTTGTTTTCATTTGCAGAAAAAATGTATAATTGGTAATAACTAACTAGTTATATGGATATATAACGGAAAATAGATGTGCATGTAATTGTGTGATTCTTTAAGCACTTTCAAATTTCCCAGAAGAATCGAAAACAGCGAAGTTTATATCAAAGATGTAGCTGCTTAAAGTTTGGAAATTAAAGATAATCTTAAATAACAGTTGGGTAACGCATGATTTGGATGGTTTTTTTGCAATACCATGTACATATAAGATTTGGACAAAAATCTTTAAGTTGAAGATTTCTTTCTTTAATGATGAGAGCACACATTCAGTGACTATTTGTTGTTATTGCTTATAAACATTTTTTCGCTTAATTGATTAATAGTACAGGCTATTCTAATTAAATTGTCAATAGAGTTCCAATGCAAGAGTAATGTCCGAGTTATGACGTGTATAATAGCAGTAAATGTGTCAATACAATGAGAAGGACCACGGAGCATTTAAATGAATTACTCACTTCATTGGAATCTAAATCTAACTTAGGAGTTTGTACAAGTATGAAAATGTGTCAATAGTGAGAGGAAAAGATAAAGCCTATATAATCTTATATAAATTTTCACTCATCAGGCAAAGCATTAAACATGGCAATTTAAATTTCATTAACAATTTTGAAACACAATTTTTGTTCGATTTGGAAAGCAAGGGAAACTATTGAAACATACAAACCTGTAATGCCCTAAAATTATTTGCGTTAATATGTAACCAGCTATAGATTTCCTGAAGTACAGAAAAGTGTAACAGAAATGAACCTATAGAGTAGACAACTTTGGGCAATAGCATAATAAATCTCTATGTTACCAATAAAAGCACTATCAATGCTGCGCGGCATCCTGACTGTTTTTTCATCTAAAATGGAACAAATAAATCGTTGCTAGTGAGATATTAATTTACCAATATTTCTATTGGCGAATTTAAATAGGATAAGAAAGTTTAATCCACAGTAAAAGCTAAATAAATTTCGATGAAATCCTGGTGAGGCACTTACCGTCAAAGATTTTACGACCAGGGGGGCGTTCTAAAAAAACTACAAATACTGTTAATTTGATTTTCATTTCCGGTGAAAACGTACTTTTGAAAATAATTAACTAATTTACTGATGGTTTATAGTAGCTTCATTGGACATAAAGTTCTGGAATTGTTTAAGCACTTCCAAATTTTTTATAAGAGTAGAAGTTTAAATTTAGTGGAAATAAGAAATGTGACGTTTCTCTCGCAGATGTAGCTGCATTAAGTTTGGAACTTGGAGATGATCTTAATTGGACTTTGCGTAACGTATGAATATGATGTTTTTTCTGCTCGTGCCATTGACAATTAACTTTTCAACACAAATCTTTAACTAGAAATTTTCTTTCATCAATTATTACAGCGTATTTTAATCGGCATTTTAGAATTATTGCTTATAAATATTAACCCGCTAAATTCATTAATAGTACAGGATAATCTAAATGAAACATGAATAAAGTTTCAACGAGAGAGTAATGTCCGACATACGACAAATAGAGTAGCAGTAAATGTGTGAATACAAAATGAAGAAACATGGATCTTTTAAATGAATTGCTCACTTCATTTCTATCTAAATCTAACTTAGCAGTTTGTACAAGAATGAAGATGTTTCAATGGTGATAAGTATGGATAAAGCATGTATTGTCCATTATAAATCTTGACTCATCTGGTAAAGCATTAACAATTACAATCTAAGTTTCATTAAAAATTTTCACACATAATTTCTGTTCGATTCGGAAAGCAAGGAAAACTATTGGAACCTACAAAACTGTGATGGCCTATAATTACTTACGTTAATATATAACAAGCTTTTATATTTCCAGAAATACAGAGATGTGTAACAGAAATGAAGCTATACAGTAGACCACTTTGGGTAATAGCATAATAAACCTATATGTTACCATTTAAAACACTATCAATGCTGCGCGGAATCCTGACTGTGTTTTCATCTAAAATGAAGCAAATAGATCATTCCTAGTGAGATATTAAGGTACTAATATTTCGACTAGTTAGTGAATATGGAAATGTGGACGTTTAAGCTACAGTAGAGGCTAAATAAATTTCGAGGAAATTCTGGTGAGGTGCTTACCGTCAAAGATTTTACGACCTGAGGTAGGAGGTTCCGCTAAAAAACAACGGATACCGTTTAATTTAGACTTTGTTTTCATTTGCAGAAAAAATTTATAATTGGTAATTACTAACTAGTTATATGGATATATGACGGAAAATAGATGTACATGTAATTGTGTGATTCTTTAAGCACTTGCAAATTTCCCAAAAGAATCGAAAACAGCGAAGTTTATATCGAAGATGTAGCTACTTAAAGTTTGGAAATTAAAGATAATCTTAAATAACAGTTGGGTAACGCATGATTCGGATAGTTTTTTTGCAATACCATGTACATATAAGATTTTGACAAAAATCTTTAAGTTGAAGATTTCTTTCTTTAATGATGAGAGCACACATTCAGTGACTATTTGTTGTTATTGCTTATACACATTTTTTCGATTAATTGATTAATAGTACAGGTTATTCTAATTAAATTGTCAATAAAGTTCCAATGCAAGAGTAATGTCCGAGTTATGACGTGTATAATAGGAGTAAATGTGTCAAAACAATGAGAAGGACCACGGAGCATTTAAATGAATTACTCACTTCATTGGAATCTAAATCTAACTTACGAGTTTGTACAAGTATGAAAATGTGTCAACAGTGAGCGGAAAAGATAAAGCCTATATAATCTTATATAAATTTTCACTCATCAGGCAAAGCATTAAACATGGCAATCTAAATTTCATTAACAATTTTGAAACACAATTTTTGTTCGATTCGGAAAGCAAGGGAAGCTATTGAAACATACAAACCTGTAATGCCCTAAAATTATTTGCGTTAATATGTAACCAGCTATACATTTCCTGAAGTACAGAAAAGAGTAACAGAAATGAACCTATAGAGTAGACAACTTTGAGCAATAGCATAATAAATCTCTATGTTACCAATAAAAGCACTATCAATGCTGCGCGGCATCCTGACTGTTTTTTCATCTAAAATGGAACAAATAAATCGTTGCTAGTGAGATATTAATTTACCAATATTTCTATTGGCGAATTTAAATAGGATAAGAAAGTTTAATCCACAGTAAAAGCTAAATAAATTTCGATGAAATCCTGGTGAGGCACTTACCGTCAAAGATTTTACGACCAGGGGGGCGTTCTAAAAAAACAACAAATACTGTTAATTTGATTTTCATTTCCGGTGAAAACGTACTTTTGAAAATAATTAACTAATTTACTGATGGTTTATAGTAGCTTCATTGGACATAAAGTTCTGGAATTGTTTAAGCACTTCCAAATTTTTTATAAGAGTAGAAGTTTAAATTTAGTGGAAATAAGAAATGTGACGTTTCTCTCGCAGATGTAGCTGCATTAAGTTTGGAACTTGGAGATAATCTTAATTGGACTTTGCGTAACGTATGAATATGATGTTTTTTCTGCTCGTGCCATTGACAATTAACTTTTCAACACAAATCTTTAACTAGAAATTTTCTTTCATCAATTATTACAGCGTATTTTAATCGGCATTTTAGAATTATTGCTTATAAATATTAACCCGCTAAATTCATTAATAGTACAGGATAATCTAAATAAAACATGAATTAAGTTTCAACCAAAGAGTAATGTCCGACATACGACAAATAGAGTAGCAGTAAATGTGTGAATACAAAATGAAGAAACATGGATCTTTTAAATGAATTGCTCACTTCATTTCTATCTAAATCTAACTTAGCAGTTTGTACAAGAATGAAGATGTTTCAATGGTGATAAGTATGGATAAAGCATGTATTGTCCATTATAAATCTTGACTCATCTGGTAAAGCATTAACAATTACAATCTAAGTTTCATTAAAAATTTTGAAACATAATTTCTGTTCGATTCGGAAAGCAAGGAAAACTATTGGAACCTACAAAACTGTGATGGCCTATAATTACTTACGTTAATATATAACAAGCTTTTATATTTCCAGAAATACAGAGATGTGTAACAGAAATGAAGCTATACAGTAGACCACTTTGGGTAATAGCATAATAAACCTATATGTTACCATTTAAAACACTATCAATGCTGCGCGGAATCCTGACTGTGTTTTCATCTAAAATGAAGCAAATAGATCATTCCTAGTGAGATATTAAGGTACTAATATTTCGACTAGTTAGTGAATATGGAAATGTGGACGTTTAAGCTACAGTAGAGGCTAAATAAATTTCGAGGAAATTCTGGTGAGGTGCTTACCGTCAAAGATTTTACGACCTGAGGTAGGAGGTCCCGCTAAAAAACAACGGATACCGTTTAATTTAGACTTTGTTTTCATTTGCAGAAAAAATTTATAATTGGTAATTACTAACTAGTTATATGGATATATGACGGAAAATAGATGTACATGTAATTGTGTGATTCTTTAAGCACTTGCAAATTTCCCAAAAGAATCGAAAACAGCGAAGTTTATATCGAAGATGTAGCTGCTTAAAGTTTGGAAATTAAAGATAATCTTAAATAACAGTTGGGTAACGCATGATTCGGATAGTTTTTTTGCAATACCATGTACATATAAGATTTTGACAAAAATCTTTAAGTTGAAGATTTCTTTCTTTAATGATGAGAGCACACATTCAGTGACTATTTGTTGTTATTGCTTATAAACATTTTTTCGCTTAATTGATTAATAGTACAGGCTATTCTAATTAAATTGTCAATAAATTTCCAATGCAAGAGTAATGTCCGAGTTATGACGTGTATAATAGGAGTAAATGTGTCAATACAATGAGAAGGACCACGGAGCATTTAAATGAATTACTCACTTCATTGGAATCTAAATCTAACTTACGAGTTTGTACAAGTACGAAAATGTGTCAATAGTGAGAGGAAAAGATAAAGCCTATATAGTCTTATATAAATTTTAACTCATCAGGCAAAGCATTAAACATGGCAATCTAAATTTCATTAACAATTTTGAAACACAATTTTTGTTCGATTCGGAAAGCAAGGGAAACTATTGATACATACAAACCTGTAATGCCCTAAAATTATTTGCGTTAATATGTAACAAGCTTTACATTTCCTGAAGTACAGAGAAGTGTAACAGAAATGAAGCTATAGAGTAGACCACTTTGGGTAATAGCATAATAAATCTATATGTTACCATTTAAAACACTATTAATGCTGCGCGGAATCCTGACTGTGTTTTCATCTAAAATGAAGCAAATAGATCATTCCTAGTGAGATATTAATGTACTAATATTTCGACTAGTTAGTGAATATGGAAAAGTGGACGTTTAAGCTACAGTAGAGGCTAAATAAATTTCGAGGAAATTCATGGTGAGGTGCTTACCGTCAAAGATTTTACGTCCTGAGGTAGGAGGTCCCGCTAAAAAACAACGGATACCGTTTAATTTAGACTTTGTTTTCATTTGCAGAAAAAAATGTGTAATTGGTAATAACTAACTAGTTATATGGATATAAAACGGAAAATAGATGTACATGTAATTGTGTGATTCTTTAAGCACTTGCAAATTTCCCAGAAGAATCGTAAACAGCGAAGTTTATATCGAAGATGTAGCTGCTTAAAGTTTGGAAATTAAAGATAATCTTAAATAACAGTTGGGTAACGCATGATTCGGATGGTTGTTTTGCAATACCATGTACACATAAGATTTTGACAAAAATCTTTAAGTTGAAGATTTCTTTCTTTAATGATGAGAGCACACATTCAGTGACTATTTGTTGTTATTGCTTATAAACATTTTTTCGCTTAATTGATTAATAGTACAGGCTATTCTAATTAAATTGTCAATAAATTTCCAATCCAAGAGTAATGTCCGAGTTATGACGTGTATAATAGGAGTAAATGTGTCAAAACAAAGAGAAGGACCACGGAGCATTTAAATGAATTACTCACTTCATTGGAATCTAAATCTAACTTACGAGTTTGTACAAGTATGAAAATGTGTCAATAGTGAGAGGAAAAGATAAAGCCTATATAGTCTGATATAAATTTTCACTCATCAGGCAAAGCATTAAACATGGCAATCTAAATTTCATTAACAATTTTGAAACACAATTTTTGTTCGATTCGGAAAGCAAGGGAAACTATTGAAACATACAAACCTGTAATGCCCTAAAATTATTTGCGTTAATATGTAACAAGCTTTACATTTCCTGAAGTACAGAGAAGTGTAACAGAAATGAAGCTATACAGTAGACAACTTTGAGCAATAGCATAATAAATCTATATGTTACCAATAAAAGCACTATCAATGCTGCGCGGCATCCTGACTGTTTTTTCATCTAAAATGGAACAAATAGATCGTTGCTAGTGAGATATTAATTTACCAATATTTCTATTGGCGAATTTAAATAGGAATTAGAAAGTTTAATCCACAGTAAAAGCTAAATAAATTTCGATGAAATCCTGGTGAGGCACTTACCGTCAAAGATTTTACGACCAGGGGGGCGTTCTAAAAAAACAACAAATACTGTTAATTTGATTTTCATTTCCGGTGAAAACGTACTTTTGAAAATAATTAACTAATTTACTGATGGTTTATAGTAGCTTCATTGGACATAAAGTTCTGAAATTGTTTAAGCACTTCCAAATTTTTTATAAGAGTAGAAGTTTAAATTTAGTGGAAATAAGAAATGTGACGTTTCTCTCGCAGATGTAGCTGCATTAAGTTTGGAACTTGGAGATAATCTTAATTGGACTTTGCGTAACGTATGAATATGATGTTTTTTCTGCTCGTGCCATTGACAATTAACTTTTCAACACAAATCTTTAACTAGAAATTTTCTTTCATCAATTATTACAGCGTATTTTAATCGGCATTTTAGAATTATTGCTTATAAATATTAACCCGCTAAATTCATTAATAGTACAGGATAATCTAAATAAAACATGAATTAAGTTTCAACCAAAGAGTAATGTCCGACATACGACAAATAGAGTAGCAGTAAATGTGTGAATACAAAATGAAGAAACATGGATCTTTTAAATGAATTGCTCACTTCATTTCTATCTAAATCTAACTTAGCAGTTTGTACAAGAATGAAGATGTTTCAATGGTGATAAGTATGGATAAAGCATGTATTGTCCATTATAAATCTTGACTCATCTGGTAAAGCATTAACAATTACAATCTAAGTTTCATTAAAAATTTTGAAACATAATTTCTGTTCGATTCGGAAAGCAAGGAAAACTATTGGAACCTACAAAACTGTGATGGCCTATAATTACTTACGTTAATATATAACAAGCTTTTATATTTCCAGAAATACAGAGATGTGTAACAGAAATGAAGCTATACAGTAGACCACTTTGGGTAATAGCATAATAAACCTATATGTTACCATTTAAAACACTATCAATGCTGCGCGGAATCCTGACTGTGTTTTCATCTAAAATGAAGCAAATAGATCATTCCTAGTGAGATATTAAGGTACTAATATTTCGACTAGTTAGTGAATATGGAAATGTGGACGTTTAAGCTACAGTAGAGGCTAAATAAATTTCGAGGAAATTCTGGTGAGGTGCTTACCGTCAAAGATTTTACGACCTGAGGTAGGAGGTCCCGCTAAAAAACAACGGATACCGTTTAATTTAGACTTTGTTTTCATTTGCAGAAAAAATTTATAATTGGTAATTACTAACTAGTTATATGGATATATGACGGAAAATAGATGTACATGTAATTGTGTGATTCTTTAAGCACTTGCAAATTTCCCAAAAGAATCGAAAACAGCGAAGTTTATATCGAAGATGTAGCTGCTTAAAGTTTGGAAATTAAAGATAATCTTAAATAACAGTTGGGTAACGCATGATTCGGATAGTTTTTTTGCAATACCATGTACATATAAGATTTTGACAAAAATCTTTAAGTTGAAGATTTCTTTCTTTAATGATGAGAGCACACATTCAGTGACTATTTGTTGTTATTGCTTATAAACATTTTTTCGCTTAATTGATTAATAGTACAGGCTATTCTAATTAAATTGTCAATAAATTTCCAATGCAAGAGTAATGTCCGAGTTATGACGTGTATAATAGGAGTAAATGTGTCAATACATTGAGAAGGACCACGGAGCATTTTAATGAATTACTCACTTCATTGGAATCTAAATCTAACTTACGAGTTTGTACAAGTACGAAAATGTGTCAATAGTGAGAGGAAAAGATAAAGCCTATATAGTCTTATATAAATTTTCACTCATCAGGCAAAGCATTAAACATGGCAATCTAAATTTCATTAACAATTTTGAAACACAATTTTTGTTCGATTCGGAAAGCAAGGGAAACTCTTGATACATACAAACCTGTAATGCCCTAAAATTATTTGCGTTAATATGTAACAAGCTTTACATTTCCTGAAGTACAGAGAAGTGTAACAGAAATGAAGCTATACAGTAGACCACTTTGGGTAATAGCATAATAAATCTATATGTTACCATTTAAAACACTATTAATGCTGCGCGGAATCCTGACTGTGTTTTCATCTAAAATGAAGCAAATAGATCATTCCTAGTGAGATATTAATGTACTAATATTTCGACTAGTTAGTGAATATGGAAAAGTGGACGTTTAAGCTACAGTAGAGGCTAAATAAATTTCGAGGAAATTCATGGTGAGGTGCTTACCGTCAAAGATTTTACGTCCTGAGGTAGGAGGTCCCGCTAAAAAACAACGGATACCGTTTAATTTAGACTTTGTTTTCATTTGCAGAAAAAAATGTGTAATTGGTAATAACTAACTAGTTATATGGATATAAAACGGAAAATAGATGTACATGTAATTGTGTGATTCTTTAAGCACTTGCAAATTTCCCAGAAGAATCGTAAACAGCGAAGTTTATATCGAAGATGTAGCTGCTTAAAGTTTGGAAATTAAAGATAATCTTAAATAACAGTTGGGTAACGCATGATTCGGATGGTTGTTTTGCAATACCATGTACACATAAGATTTTGACAAAAATCTTTAAGTTGAAGATTTCTTTCTTTAATGATGAGAGCACACATTCAGTGACTATTTGTTGTTATTGCTTATAAACATTTTTTCGCTTAATTGATTAATAGTACAGGCTATTCTAATTAAATTGTCAATAAATTTCCAATCCAAGAGTAATGTCCGAGTTATGACGTGTATAATAGGAGTAAATGTGTCAAAACAAAGAGAAGGACCACGGAGCATTTAAATGAATTACTCACTTCATTGGAATCTAAATCTAACTTACGAGTTTGTACAAGTATGAAAATGTGTCAATAGTGAGAGGAAAAGATAAAGCCTATATAGTCTGATATAAATTTTCACTCATCAGGCAAAGCATTAAACATGGCAATCTAAATTTCATTAACAATTTTGAAACACAATTTTTGTTCGATTCGGAAAGCAAGGGAAACTATTGAAACATACAAACCTGTAATGCCCTAAAATTATTTGCGTTAATATGTAACAAGCTTTACATTTCCTGAAGTACAGAGAAGTGTAACAGAAATGAAGCTATACAGTAGACAACTTTGAGCAATAGCATAATAAATCTATATGTTACCAATAAAAGCACTATCAATGCTGCGCGGCATCCTGACTGTTTTTTCATCTAAAATGGAACAAATAGATCGTTGCTAGTGAGATATTAATTTACCAATATTTCTACTGGCGAATTTAAATAGGAATTAGAAAGTTTAATCCACAGTAAAAGGTAAATAAATTTCGATGAAATCCTGGTGAGGCACATACCGTCAAAGATTTTACGACCAGGGGTGTGTGCTAAAAAATCAACAAATACTGTTAATTTGATTTTCATTTCCGGTGAAAACGTACTTTTGAAAATAATTAACTAATTTACTGATGGTTTATAGTAGCTTCATTGGACATAAAGTTCTGGAATTGTTTAAGCACTTCCAAATTTTTTATAAGAGTAGAAGTTTAAATTTAGTGGAAATAAGAAATGTGACGTTTCTCTCGCAGATGTAGCTGCCTTAAGTTTGGAACTTGGAGATAATCTTAATTGGACTTTGCGTAACGTATGAATATGATGTTTTTTCTGCTCGTACCATTGACAATTAACTTTTCAACACAAATTTTTAACTAGAAATTTTCTTTCTTTAATTATTACAGCGTATTTTAATCGGCATTTTTGAATTATTGGTTATAAATATTAACTCGCTAAATTCATTAATAGTACAGGATAATCTAAATAAAACATGAATAAAGTTTCAACGAAAGAGTAATGTCCGACATACGACAAATAGAGTAGCAGTAAATGTGTGAATACAAAATGAAGGAACATGGATCTTTTAAATGAATTGCTCACTTCATTTCAATCTAAATCTAACTTAGCAGTTTGTACAAGAATGAAGATGTTTCAATGGTGATAAGAATGGATAAAGCATGTATTGTCCATTATAAATCTTGACTCATCAGGTTAAGCATTAAAAATGACAATGTAAATTTCATTAAAAATTTTGAAACATAATTTCTGTTGGATTCGGAAAGCAAGGAAAACTATTGGAACCTACAAACCTGTGATGGCCTAAAATTATTTGCGTTAATATGTAACAAGCTTTACATTTCCTGAAGTACAGAGAAGTATAACAAAAATGAACTTATACAGTAGACAACTTTGAGCAATAGCATAATAAATCTATATGTTACCATTATAAGCACTATCAATGGTAATCCATCTTCAACTTGACGATTTATCTGTGCCTATAATTCCAAAAGTTTTAACTAAATCTTATCTTATTTCTCAATATATTGACTAACTGACGACATCTTATTACATATGTTATTTTTTAGATGGCCACTCCCTTTGACTAGAATTTTCTATATGGAGTGCTTTCCTAGTTATTCTTTCTTTCATTGTAATTGTAAGTATGAAATTTATAAACTACATAAATCATTACTTACTTACTAACTTAATCGTACAAAAACAAAATCCATGATGTTCGCTACCTGTTTCACCACGTGTTATGAAAATGTTAACAAACACCATTACTTCCCATCGACCAAAACCTTCAAAAAGTCTCTGTGGAGTAGTGCTTTTTTTATTGAAACAGCAGGCGATATTGCTTAACATTCATATAGAAAACACTCCTCCTCACAGACGTTTTGAAGATTTTGCCGACTGGAATAGAGTATAGAAGACATTAAAGACAATACGCTGTTATAATAAAACCTCATCCATCATCATGAAAACGATTGTCATAAACCACTACCATTTTGTTTTGATGAGTTTTGAAGTTCTGCTTCCGTAATTATAACTGATCACTTTTAGTTGCTATGGCGAGCGTCAGTGGCACTTCATAATGGTATTTTTAACTCACAATCTTCATAAAAACCATACCTACTCCATTGTAATGGCCAATCATCAAATATAACGTATCAACACAACAAATCTTCGCAGAATAACTTTTAACAAACACTTTATATGGCGAAATCAGATCAACAAACCACTTCCTGCAGCATATTCCACAGTACGTATTCTTCGGAAAATAAAAAATTCACTCCATAAACTTAAGAGAAACATAACTAAAATGCTTATGTTCTCAAGAATGGATTATTGTAACGTCCCCCCTCGTCAATGCGCCAGGTTATCTGAAAAAAGGCTCCAGAAACTACAAAACTCAGCTACCACCAAAAACCCAGCAGCGTTTAAAAGTTTCCTGTCGATTTGATTAAACTGATTTTGATTAAATTGATTAATTGATTAAACAGTTTAATTATTATTATTATTATTATTATTATTATTATTATTATTATTATTATTATTATTATTATTATTATTATTATTATTATTATTATTATTATTATTATTATTATTATTATTATTATTATTATTATTATTATTATTATTATTATTATTATTATTATTATTATTATTATTATTATTATTATTATTATTTAACTTCGAAAGCCCTTGTTAGTAAAAAATTGTTAGTAATGTTAATCTGATCACGACATACCCGACTAAGCAAACGTAAATTTTAAACATTGCTTTCCATTATTTAAAGTTGTAAAATGCGCATTGGTAATAATGTGAACCATGGGTCAAAACAAACAACGCTTCATATCCCTCCATTTTCACAAGATGACGAGCGTTTACACTTTACGAAAACCATAACCGAACATAGCAAATTGTCAGTGACGTAAATAACGAAAATTATGGTTCAAACTTCTGCTGAAATCTAATGCAAGCAAAAATAAAAAATAAAATTCTTTTATTCTTAAAAAAAAAATTACTAAAATATGAAAGTACAACCCAATTCTTCCAACACGAGAAAAGGATTTAAGGAGGACGCAGAATTAATGATACTAGTATAGCGTGTAAAAAACGTTTTACAGGTTTATTTTCCTCCCATTCCCACTCGTGTTCCGTGTTCCGTGTTTCTTTTTTCGCACTTTACTTACGTAGAGATGTTGACAACGCTGTGCCAACTATCGATGACAGCAAGAATAATATGATTGTCTTCATGATAATATTTTCACTGGAGTTATAAGTCAAATTAACTTCAGATGAGTTATAATATATATCTGAATCTACTATTGATATATACTGAACACATTTATACAAGATCAACCGCTGTAATTGCAGTAATTGCAGTTACAATGATTAAAATTCCAAATCTTATCTTCTTATACAAATACGCAATCTCGCTTTTTTCTTACCTAACTTTGAAAGAAAGAACGTTAGGAAAATTTTCTTGGGAAGTTTTTCAATGGATATTTATTTATGTTTTTTATTAGTATGTCGCACTCCTGCTTAGAGTTTATAATTGTTTTATGATATAAAATACGCTAGGGAAGAGCATTTAGGATGGAGACTTCAAATTACAATCGATTGTAACTGCTAATTAACAACCAATGAAAAATAGTCCTTTGAAGAAAAGAGAAGCGTTTATTTACATTTTTTATGACGAGATAATAATAAAAAACATGCATTAAAAAAGACAAGTTTTTATTACAAAGATGTTTTTTTTCATATTTACTTGGTAAAATATTATGTGTGTGAGGTTGCCGATTTTTTACCGTCCGTTTCTTATAAGTTTATCTGGGAAAGTTTGAAACAGCACGAGCAAGTTTTTTTTTGATTATTATCACCTATCAGCGTATCAACTCCAGCCCTCATTATAGAACGAAAATTACATTTTTCATGACAAAATAGGATTCAAAATATCTTAATCGGAATACTATCGGGATTTCCGAATAATCCGAATTTGCAACCTTTATGAAACTCTCATAAATGACAATTGTATTGTTTTGACGCAGCATATTCAGTGTAGCACAAGTTTAAATATAATTTTTCACTTCGATAAGTTCTTGTGAGAAGGCAGTCGTTTCTCCTTTTCACCATTCACTGGGAACAAGCCAGGTGACTAGGCAATTTTCACATGTATCGGGTTAAAGTCACTCCGGAACGATTTTTGTTGACGTTCGATGGAGCCATTTTACTACGGTTTCCCGTGTTTACATTTTACTAATATCAATCTGGAGCAAAATCATTTCACTTTTCAATTTCGCTCCGATTTGTATATCGGATTCAGTTAGAGTCGTCGGAACGCAAGGGCGATCCTCAACAAAAATCGCTTCGGAGTGACTTGGCCTTACACAAAGTTAAGTCACAAATTCATGGTTTTCAATTTGCTGATAAAAAGGTATAATAAAACCAAACGATCATGATGGCGGACGGACGTGTCAAGGATGCTTACGATCGCGATAGTGTTTTTGCAATGAAAAATGATGTCCAGAAGATTTTACTAGAAAACCGTACAATACCAGCTAACATCTTAGAAGGTAGTTACCAAAAATAAAAATGATAACGGTATGTTCTTTTCTCCGACTTTGGTCCAGAAAGAAAGATATATCGATGAGAAGTGTAAAGAAGTTGAACTAAACAACTTAAAAGAAACCATAATGACTGAGATTATGGGTGATCTAGAGAAGGAACAGTGCCACAATAAGTATATAAATCATTTAGAAAAGGAAATTATTTTTTTGCGAGATGAATTAGTAAATAAAAACAGCATCATAAACATTTTACTTGATGACATAAGTTCGCTCAAAAAAAGCACTCAATCTCTAACGACAGAAACCGTTACCATGGTAACCTCCGAACATAAAATTAAAGAGACTTTGCAAGACGAAAATTACGTCACTCCCAAGCGTACTGTTAGTGCAAATGGTAAAAAGATCGTTACACAAAACTTTTTAACGAATAATAAATATAACTCGTTATATGTTAATGACGATAAATGTAGGAACGAAATTGAGCCTGATAATAATAATGGAAACCATGACAATGTTACAACCAAGAGAAAGCGTTCGCGAAAGAATATAAAAAAAAGTCAGATGTTAAAGATTGTGTAATTAATACCAAAGACAGTAAGTTAAATATTAATAATGACAATGTGAAAACTATGGATGTTGAAAACAAAGACCAGAGGACGAAAAAAAGGATAATTTCTATTCTTGGCGATTCAATAGTGAAAGGATTGAAGGGATATAATTTGAGCACCGAATCCAGCAAAGTGTATGTTAAATCATTTCCGGATTATTTTCTAGGTAAATTGTCTCTATTAATTGATTTTTATTCCAGAAACTACGATAATATTCTGGTAATGGGGAACTTTAACGCAGAGCCACGTGTTGCAAGCATGAATGCTTTCATAGAACATTATGGTCTTTATAACCATATTTTAAACAAGACGTGCTGGAAATCGGCAAATGGAACCCTAATCGATTTGCTGCTTTCCAACAAAAAACACGCATTGAAACATTCAAGCGTTGCTGAAACAGGTTTTAGCGATTTTCACAGCTTGATATACACTATGCTCAAAGTAACCCATGCGAAGCTTGAACCTAAAAAGTTTCTTTATCGTAGTTACAAGAATTTTAATCATGATTCATTTATCCAAGACCTGAACAAATTTCTTTTAAATGTGAGCTCTTACAGCGAATTTCATAAAATATTTGAAGAATTATTAGACCGTCATGCTCCACAAAAAAAACAGATTTCTTAGAGCCAATAACAAGCCACACACTTCTAAAGCTTTGCGTAAGGCGATCATGAGACGCTCTTACTTACAGAATATCGCCAAAAGAACGCGCGACCTAAGTGATTGGGCTCGTTACAAGCTGCAAAGAAATCAGGTTGTCTCGATGAATAGGAAAGCCAAGAGGTCTTATCTTGCCAAGACAGAAATTAGAGGAGACTTTAACAGTTTCTGGAGCGCATGCAAACCATTTTTCTCGGATAAAGACGCTTTTGCAAGTAAGACAATCTTGGTTGATGACGGGGAAATAATTTCTGATAGCACAAATGTGGCAAACATTTTTAATCGATATTTTTCTAACATCACGGCGTCACTTCCCATACAGTGATGGTCACCAATGGTGGCACCAAACCTTGATATCGTGAGTGACCCTGTTTTGATAGCAATTGAAAAATTTAAAAGTCATCCTAGTGTTGTAATAAAGAGGATAAAGTCATTACACCACTGGGATGATTTCTTTGAATTTAAACTCACAACTAGTGATGAAATTCTTGCCACCATTATGAAACTCGATAAGACAAAGAAGACTAGCAGCAATGTCCCCACTGATATTGTTCAAAATGTTGCTTATGAAAATTCCGACGTCTTGTCATCGTGTTTCAATAAC
Organism: Turritopsis rubra; assembly: GCA_039566895.2. Classification (NCBI taxonomy): domain Eukaryota; kingdom Metazoa; phylum Cnidaria; class Hydrozoa; order Anthoathecata; family Oceaniidae; genus Turritopsis; species Turritopsis rubra. Next base: position 9,074,812 of record CM077617.1, on the reverse strand, counting down.
TCTCTTGAATCTAATATATTCCCGTCTGAACTTAAGATGGCTGTTACAATCCCAGTACATAAGAAAAGTTCTGCTACTGACAAGTCAAACTATCGGCCCATTAGCTTACTTCCAATATTTTCTAAGGTATACGAAAGATTAGTCTTCAACCAGCTTACAACTTTTATGGAGACTAAACTCTCAAAATACCTCTGTGGCTTTCGAAAAGGCTATTCAACCCAGCACTGCCTGTTAAATCTCCTTCATGCGTGGCAAAAATGTTTTGCGAGTGCTGGAATGAAAGGAGTTGTTGTAATGGACCTCTCAAAAGCTTTTGATGTTCTCCCCCATGACTTGTTAGTAGCTAAATTTTGGGCTTATGGATTGGGATATAAAAGTTTAAAGTATTTATATAGTTACTTGCAGGATAGGAAGATGTGTGTGCGAATCGAATCCTACTTTAGTGAATGGCTAGAGGTAGTTGTAGGTGTGCCACATGGTTCTATATTAGGGCCATTATTCAATATCTTCCTCAATGATCTCTTTTTCCGTGAAATTTCATCTGGGATTGCCAACTTTGCTGATGACAATACATTATATGCGTGTGATCCCTCTCTCAGTGAGGTGTTATCTAAATTGTCCCGAGATGTTCCTATTATCACAAACTGGTTTAGGATCAACCAGATGGTTGTCAACCCAGATAAATTTCAGTTTTCACTTCTTGGTTGTCATGATGAAAATCAAAACCAACTTGTTGTTGACAGTCACACTATTCCTTCTACTGAATGTGTGAAACTGCTGGGTGTGACTCTCGACGACAGGTTGAGTTTTTCACCTCACATGTTAGACGTATGCACAAAAGCGAATCGTAAAATAAATGCCTTATTACGAATTCGCTTTTACTTAAATTTGCCAAAGGCAACAATGCTATGCAATGCATATGTTCTATCCTGCTTTAGATACTGTCCTCTAGTTTGGATGTTCTGCTCAAAGAGGGATTCGTCAAAAATTGAATCCACGCACATCCGAGCTTTGAGAACAGTAAATCTAGATTTTGTCACACCCAAGGAGAAGGTCTGGAGACATATAACGCTGTGTCCAATACACAAATCAAATTTGATGTTACTTGCCACTGAAGTGTGTAAGTCGATTTTCCGACTAAATCCAAGTTTTATGTGGGTTTTTTTTGTTTTAAAGTCTGTTGTTTATAACATGCGTCATGGAACTCTGTTGCAGCTACCTAAGCGCTCAGAGTGCACCAAAAACTCTTTCGTCTTTAGAGCAGTGCTTCTCTGGAATAACCTTCCAGCTGATCTAAAGCATTGCCCAAAATTAAGTCTATTCAAGTCTCGAATCAAAACACTCAACAATTGCTACTGTCAATTTCACAATTGCTCTATCTAGATTGCATATGAATTAGTGCGTGGATTTTCCTTTAATTTAATTCTCGAGCCCAGATCACGTGAAATTCTTATTTATTCTATTTTAGCATTTCTTTTTTTATTTTACATTTTGGTATTTTATATTTTTACGAATTATGTAGTTGGATTTAATTAGTTTGTCACACAAGCTATGTATATGTCTTTCCAACTTTAAATAAAGATTAAATAAAAAAATAAATAAAAATAATACAACATTAACAACAGAAATTTGAAACAGAAACGATCACTTCTGTTGTTAGTCAAAATTTCTTTAGAGTAAATGCTTCACTAGCCAATAATACAATACCATACATTCGGTAACTGAATTATGCTGTTTCTGCCAATATCAGGCGTCATCAGCACAACTAGGTTAATATGCTCATAGCTGAATAACCAGTTGTGGACAGCGCAACAACAAACAAACAAAGTAGACTCGCAATTGATATACAGAAATAATTGGCAAATAAAAATGAAATGATGTAGTTGAACTTATACTCAATTGGGATGCGTTTGAAACATTAGACCATAACATAACGGTATTGTATTAATCCCAGCTTAACCAGTAAGTAAATGCTTCATGTAAAGAAGCCGTATATTAACTGTCGGAGAAGATAAAGGCCCCCAAAAATTAATATTTACTTACTTACTCACTTACTTACTTAAAGGCTGGGAAACCAGTGAACAACAAATATATATGCTTACCTACTTATTACTTACTTAGGCCGGTGTAGTGGCGTGCACCTATAAACTGGCTAAACTTACTAAAAATTGGGAAGTTATTACTACAAATATTATAAAAAAATATGAAATTTACAAGCAAATAGATCCAATTCCATTAAGAGCTTTTATGGCGCCTCATACTCGCCAGATCAATGCATGGATCATTGAATATATAAAAAAAATGGTGAAACAATTAATTCATTTACTGCTTAGTTTATTCTGTTTATTATCTTCTTATACTAATACGCAATCTTGCTTTTTTCTTACCTAACTTTGAAAGAAAGAACGTTAGGGAAATTTTCTCGGGAAGTTCGTCACTGGATATTTGTTTATGTTTTTTCCGTATTAGAATAAGGCACTCCGGCTTAGTGCTTATAATTGTCTTATGATATAAAATACGTTAGGGAAGACATGATATAGCATCTCAGGCGGAGACTTCGAATTACAATCGAACGTAGCAGCTATTGACAACGAATGAAAAATAGTCGTTTGAAAAAAAAAGAAGCGTTTGTTTACATTTTTTAAACCGAAGTATTAATAAGAAACATGCATAGAAAAACAATTTTTTTACGAAGAATAGTTTTACATATCTACGACTTATATGTAATGTTGAGGTTAAGATTATCCAGTTTCGGTTTGTTTTCTTAGATTTCCAAATAAAAGAAAGAAAATTTAGTGTTGAGCATGGTATTTTTTAGTACAATGATAGAAAGAAGAAAGTCAAGAAGTTAGTTTTGTGATGGACAGTGTAGTGTGTGAGTGAGATATTTCACAATTTGTGAATATTTTTATCTGAGATTTAGTATTGATAATTATAAATCTGTTCACCACAAAGTCTGAAAGTATTTTTGGTTGACTATAAAGTTAAAAAGTGGAAAGAATTAAGAATTGGTTAGGATTTATTTTAGAAAAGATTATCAAATGCTTAGTATGGCGGGTAAAAAATTCATGAATGGATGAAAGATTTTAGGACGGCGTTTTGGACTGCGTTTTTGTATTTCATAGAGTTATTATCAAATGGTTAGTATAGCGTGTAAAAACATCTTATTGGGAAAGATGTAAAAAATTTTTACACGGTATACTAGTCTATATACTAATAGCGAGTTGTGCATCCACTTTTTAGTGTGGTCAGTGTGAATAAAAGGACTGGGAACGAAATGACGTCACTTTGGGTGTGGGATATTGGCGATGGGGTGACCAAAAAATTTGGGTCTAAAACTTTTTGGGGACGGGTGTGACGTCATCAGAATTTTTGATCGACGATATCTCAGTAACAACACGTCGTACACAGACGATCCCATACATTTCCTTGATCAGCTTTTCGAGCTCTACAACTTAGTGATACTTATTCTTAGCAATTATGTGATATTATTTTTCGCCACCCCTATATTTTGAAAGAGAATTTTGAAATGGGTAAGTACGCGAGCACAGTAAGCACGGCAACTAATGGGAAGATGAACCTGTAAAATGTTTTTACCCGGGATACTAGTCAAATTTGTTTAATATACAAATGTGCCAACGGTTTCCGTATTTGTATGCGTATTAGTATAGGGGAAACCATTGACTTGCGTCAAATGTTTACATTTCCGTTTGTTGACGATTTTTAAGAAAAAGAAAAATAAAGATAGTCGAGAACGTATGATAAATTTAGTTAAGTTAAAAGTTGTTAAAAATAACTGTAAAGGAGTGGTGTATCTTACAAATAGACAAGGAGGTATGATTATATTTTTGCTTCAGTTTATAATTATAATTGTCGTTATGATACAGAAAATATGTTTATTCCAGAAAAACGGCTTTTCTTCTAAGCTGCTCGGGTCAAGTGCAGCCATAAAGAAACTTTAAGCCTCTGCGAAGGAATGAATTTTCACATGGAAACACAAAAGGTTTTATATGTGTGTTATATGAAGTCATTATTAAAAAGCTTTTGTATTGTACGCAGTTTTTTTGACATGCGATAAAACTGGACATGAAGATAACCCTTCCGACCTTTCGTGACAGCTAATTATCCTATGCGGACACGGAAAGTTTTTTTTTCGGGTTGTACTGTAGATTGCAACTTAATGGGAATTGCATCGGTAAAACCCCGGGCAGCTAGTATTTTTATATTTGCTTTGATGGATGTAGATATATTATCTCTAAACATCTTTTGTCTTTTGCAAAAAGATCTATTACTACCTTGACAGCTAGTTAAAAAATCTTGATTGCATAGATTCATAGTAGGTTCCGCTAACAGATAAATAATCCGATGAATAAATAAATTACAATCTTGTTTGCCTATTTCACATCTATTGCTATCGCATGGAGCAACGACAATCGACCAGAAGTCAAAAATAAACATGATTTTCAGTTCATGTCAATCATATTCAACTACCCCATGAATTATATCACGAGACACGAGTCGTTTACAAATATAAAAAAAAAAAATAGATATGAAAAATGTTTTGCAATGTTCTTTTATCACGCTTAATTACTTAATGAAGTCGCCAAGGCGGCATCGCTCGCTGTATTATCATCTTGTAGAGCTCTAAATTCTGATAAAAAAATGTATATGATCATATGTCTGAGACGAACTGTTACAGAATTATCCTTAATCAAAGATTTTAATAACGTCACAGAGCTGGTCCCTAAAATTTGGCCCAAATCATTTTGTCACCCCATCGCCAATGTCGCGAACCCCAAAAAACGTCAGTTATCCCTATTGGTTCTCGAGAAAAGTTTTCCTAAATCTTGCGTTCGATTTGGGTCGCAATGCATCGGTTTCACAATGACGTAGCAAAAAATTAAAAAAAAATTATGTGTGATCTTACGTTGCTGACTCCTCGATCTCTATCACTACTCGCGTCTACCATTTTGCGTGACAGACAAACAAACAGACAGAGAGTCGATATTAATATATAGGACTAGACGCCAAGGCGGCGTCGCTCGCCGCCCAACAGTATTAAGGTTGCACAAGAAATTTTGGGCATCTCTGAGTTTATTCGTAAAAATTTATTCAGCTAAAATATCAAGTATTAGTTTATTGTATACCTATTTTTGATTTCATTCACAAATAAGTAAGTAAATTCAACAAAGCTAACCGGGTAAATTTTTTTATTGGTCCACATATATAAGTGATATAAAATTTCAAAACACAACCTAAAAAGTTTCATGCCATTCTGACTATTGAGTGAAACCTTAAAACTATGGTTTTACCCGGGAACCCATTCAATAGCTTAATTCCCTAAAATAAAATTAATCAAAAAAAAATCTTACCAACTCAGAAATAATAAAAATTCCACTGATCTGGCAATGATATAAGGTACCCACTACTTAGGTTATAAATAGAAGTTCATTCTTCTCTTCATAGTTTCCAATTTCGTATACCATTATTTTTAATTATACTAAATCCCATATTCTAACCTAAAAAAAGAAATGAATCATATAGAAAAGATGTGAACAGTCATCACACAACAAAAAATGTTCCTTAATCTAAAATAAATTATGTCTTTTGGCCTGATTTTTATTTCGATCCTTAACCAAGTTAATTTGGTTGTTAAGCAGCACCATGCTAGGACTGACTGAAAAAATGGCAATTCTCTTAATACTTGTTGTTAAATACACACAAATTTATAAATTGCTAAGAAACAAAGACATAGATAGTATTAGTGATAATTTCCACTTGCATGATCGGCCACATAAGGAAAATTGTGATTGCTCGACATGAAAATTACTTGCCCGAGGCAACCGGGCATGTATTATGTTCCACCAATGAGCGTTCGTTTAAACCTCAATAAAGCGCCCATATTCTATAAAGTGCTCCCCTTTCCAAGGGTGTTTATTTGTTTGCAGAAGGATGAATTCAAAACATGTCATGGTATCATGTAAGGATGAAGGAGACGATATATTGAAATATAGAACGTAACTTTAAAAGCCCATTATTTTGTAACATCTATATATCGTTAAACCTAATATATTATTCTGTGCTCCGGTGTTTTGTCACCTCTTTTAATAACTGGAACCATCTAGAGGATAGTCAATATCTGTAAAGCATACAAGGTTTGTTTTATTTGTTGTGTGCATTGTAAACCACAATCACCTTAAGGCTAACAAAACTAATATTGTGTGAAAGGGGAATTCAGAAGTCATAGCAACAGACATTTGGAACCATCCTGACAGCCAAAGTAGGGAGATGTTGTACGTCAGAACACAGAATAGGGAAAACTATGAAAATAAACACCTCTTTCTTTCTTTACTTTCAGCTGAATTTTTTTATTTTGCGTGAAAATTTGTTATCTGCAAAGTTCAGGTAATTTTCGTGTGTATTTAGTGGTGGAACATAAGAATTTCGAGGCTTGCCCATCGTGCAGGAGTTTAGTAGTACTGACTTTACATACTATACTCTTAAAAACATCTTTTCAGCGTTCTATTTAACTTTTGAATATTAGCAGAAATGCTGTCTACCGTGCAATCATGCTGTTTACTTTATTTTCAATATGGCGAACGTACTAGTCATTGAGTGTATATCGTGATATTTTTATATTTCATTTTTTTGAAATTTGTACATTTTATTAGGCTTTAAAACATTATTTATCAACTTTTTTATAAGAGTGTTGCTTTTTAAATTAATAGCCTTATTTCTGTAATTACAGACATGAACCTTTAAATTTTCTGGTTTCTTTAAAATATATAGCTAACCACAAAATCTAAAAAACTAAAACTAAAATTAAATATCTTTTGTGGTTGCCAAAGTTACTCAAATTATATAAGTGATCAGATTTGATTAACCGCTATTTTCTTAATCTCCGGTTTTTAATTAAAATGTTATTGGCAGTTTGATCCGTTCGGACACTTCAGATTTTAACTCATTGAATATCCCAAATAAAACAGAGCAATCATTGCTGTCAAATGTAGCTGTAACTTTCTCAAACACACATCGTGAAGAAGCCATTTTTGAAAGAAATTACATTGACTCCTGCTTGACCTGATACATGCCAAATATATAGTCTGGATAATATTTTCGTTCCAAAAATATAGGTGAAAAGGTAGGTACCAGGACCAAAATGTCAAAAGATATATCATCCAGTCTTGATAGGTCAACTGTTATAACATCTATTGTGTTTCACATTTTCGACCAATCAAATGCGCTTAAATGCAAACTTTTCGAAATATCAAATTGGGCAAATGGTCCTTAGCCTGCACGCTTAAGCATAAAATTAAGCTACGTATTCAGCTAAATACTCACCCTCCTTTATGAAGATGAAATAGTATAGACTGTGTTACTCTGCAAGGCAAAACACGCTAGTCAAAGCTAATGGGCAAGGAATTGTTACGGGAGAGTTTTATTTCGTTGGCCATGAATTTTCGGCAGTGAAATATTTTTTTATATTTTATTTTTCCCGATCAGTCGACCAATCTGACCTACTCTGCATCCGCCCCTGAAATTACTGTATTATTATTAAATGAATTAACGAGTGGAAGAAAAAAAGTATGGAATATAGTAGAAACGTGTACTGGAAAGTGAAGACCATCTTACTTACAGTTATTAAAAATGGTTTCACAGAAGAAGTTGTCAAATGGTAGCAAATGGTTTTTAATTTATTTCTTTTTGGTGGAACTGATCGTTTTATAAAGACAGAATGGAAGGAATGGAAGTAAATACATAAAAACAAATGAATGAAAACACGAACATATGTCGTTGTTTTTGGTAGTAACGTGTGCTGGAAAGCGAAGTAACTGTTAATTAAATTGGAGGATTATTAACTAAGTGGCATTTATTTTTTACAGTGATTAAGAATGGTTGCACCGTTGCGATTGGTTTCATTTCGACCAAGTGGGAAACATCAACATCTTGTAGAAGAGCCAAATTATTATTCCTGGTTTTTTTTTACGTTAGAAGCAGTAAAAAGTGTTGTGTTACGATGAGATATTATTGTTGCCGTGTTATTGTTGTTCTTATTTTTCAAGCGAATATTTGTAGCTGTTTTCAAGAAAGTTAAAAAGCTCTCTTCCTCCTATCATGATTTAATATCCAACACCCTCCTCCCCAGCCGGTACAAGACATCTTAAAGACGTCTTTATTCTATCTTAATTTGGCCAGAGAAAGGCGTCCCCGGAAAGATGTCTTAAAGACGTCTTTGAGACGTATTTCAAAGAAGTATTTGCGCCATGATTTTATTCGTCTTTTTCTCGCATTGTCAAGACTGTCTTTTTGTCTCATTTTAAGACCATTTTAAAGACGCCTATTTGCAGCATATAAAGAACTTTCAAGACGCATTTATGACATATTTAAGATGTCTTTTCAATGCTTCACTGCGTTTCGAATTTGATATTTCGAATCTTGACATTCGATTACAATCAAGTCAAAGTTATACGAAGAAAAACGTAGTTTTCTTGTGTCTGAAAAACAATTTTTCGGTAGGAGAATGCTTGAAACTTTTGTCCAGTTCGTGCTGTTATGACGGCGTTTTCCAAAACAACCGACCACCGACCAACCGACCATTAAAGGTGCGACACGGTCAAATTGTTTTTAATTTTTTTGATTTATATAAATTAAAAGTGCGCAAAGATACAGAGTCGATTGCTTTTTCCGTATTTTTTAAAAAAGCATCAAATTTTGTAAAGTTAAAAACGAATAATATTATATTTATTTATTAAGTGCTATTTTACATTATGAAAGCCTTTTTTCTGTTGCTGATGATCGTATGCTTGCTTCTGTTCTATATGATTTCTTTCATTTTAGATTAGGAAATTTATTAAAACAAAATTTATAACCAAGAAGGATGAATGTGCCAATCATGGTTTTACATGTCTATATCGCCGCTTATCATTACGTCATATATATATATATATATATATCGGTAACCAAGCTCGGTACCGGATTATGTTATAATATAGAGCACCTACATCGGTAGCACATATTTCCCACTGTTATAAATCTTATACATGGTGTCAGAAGTGGGATAAAGTTATATTATATATAAAACAGACAAAAAGAAGAAGTTATTCAACATTGTTGGTAAACCCAGAAAGCTGAGAGCTGCTGAACTATCGCTAACTGTCTTCAAAGCAAAAGGTACCTTATATTGACAAGCTCAATCTTTATACTGACAAACAAAGAAGAACCTATACCTTACTAAAAAGAAAAACACTATACTTCTTCTGTATAATCTCAAACATTATACAAAGAAATTCAATTATAAACAAACTGATTTTACTGAACTGTCAAGTTTATTTTACATTCGTTCTTTCGCATACCGTGGTTACATCGCCATTTTTTCCCTGGATAAATATGTCTGAAACGGATGAACCGCATATCGCATATCGCCGCGGCTAACACCGTGCCCGTCGATTTATTGATCAAAATGCAGGAACAACAGCTTGAGATGCAAAAACAAATGACTGTCCTTATGGCTTAACTCGCAAATCCAATGCGACCCAACCATAGGGCCATGAACAGCAAACCTGCAAATATACAGCGGCCAATAATAGTCAAACTGTTCGGACAATCAGTGGATTATATTTCAAGACGCATGGCAACGTTATAAAGAAATGGCCGGACTGCATGACATTACTGAAATAAAAAATGAATTACGTTCGGCATGCTCTTCTAAGGTCAACGAGATGCTATTCAACTTTGTGGGACCAAATAACCTTCAAAATGCAAGTAATGACATCACCGCCAACGTCCCACGTGTTGCGCGTTGCATCGACGATTCTTTACTCTGGGATGACGATTTGCCACATCATTTTGGCACACCGTGACATACATCAAGAAATGTGCCGACAATGGTATCGTTTTCAACCCCGCAAAGTTCAAATTTGCTGAAGATGTAGTCGAATTTGCTGGGTTTGACATTACCTTAGAAGGTTACAAACCACCCACACGGATCCTTCAAGCTATAAAAAACTTCTCACCACCAACAAGCATAACAGGTGTGAGGTCGTGGTTTGGTTTGGTGAACCAGGTATCGTATGCCTTTGCGCAAGCACCGATTATGGCGCCCTTTAGAGAGCTCTTGGAAAAAAGCAAACGTTTTTACTGGGACAATAGTTTAGAAATTATTTTCAACGAATCAAAAACCAAGATAATTGAAGCAATACAAAATGACATACGGTCGTTCCAAATTAACCGACCGACATGCCTGGCAACTGATTGGTGCAAATTAGGTTTGAGTTTTACGCTGACCCAAAACATTGTCAATGCCCGAACAAAGAAGACCCATTCTGCAGACCTGACCATTGGAAAATTGTATACGCGGGTTCCAGATTTACCCTTGACTCAGAAACTCGATACGCACCCATTGAAGGTGAAGCATTGGTGTTACTTTTCGGACTGGAAAGTTGTAAGATGTTCATATCAGGATGCCCCTATACAATTTTAGTATACAATTTTAAAGTCATTGCTATACCAGGCAATAAGAACCATGGCCCGGACGCAATATCCCGCATCCCACCAGTTAACACTTCTGATGTTGCATTTATCGAAGAATCACTCAATGCAGCTGTAAGAGATTATGATCTTCAGAACAAAAGTATTAAGCTGGACAGCTATCCAGCAAGTTGGAGATAGTGATATTCAATACAGTGAATTAATTCATCTGATCGAGAAAGGATTCCCCCAAAGTACCAAACATGTACCAAACAACCTTCAAGAATTTTGGAAAATGCGAGAAGACTTATACACCCACAATCGTATCATCTTCATAGCTGGCAAGTCTCTCATTCCAAAAACTCTTAGGCGCTTGCTTTTAGATGAACTCCATATCGGACATCAAGGTACTGCGTCGACGAAAGCCAACGCTGGACAAAGGTTCTTTTGGCCGGGAATGAGTGCCGAAATTCAAAACTACGGAAACCATTGCCAAAGATGTAACGAAATTGCACCATCCCAGCCGAAGGAAACACCAAAAGAATCGCAACACCCTGACCACCCCTTTCAAAAGGTGGTCACCGATCTGTTCCACATGGCTGGCTGCAAATATCTGATATATGCTGACCGCTTTTCAGGGTGGATTGAAGTGGCATCTACCAACAAATCAAATGCCACCACTATTTGCACTATACTTCGCAAATATTTTATTACTTTTGGAGTTCCCGAAGAGATATCCTGCGACGGAGGACCCCCTTACGACTCACATGAATTCAAGTCCTTCTTAGAACAGTGGGGTGTACAAATCCGACGATCATCATCTTATTATGCTCAAAGTAACGGCAGGGCAGAAAGCGCTGTCAAAGTGATGAAAAGGATTCTAATAACAAACATAGACCCAACAAGTGGATCGATTGACACCGAACAAGCTGCAAAAACCATCTTACTTCACCGCAACACACCGCCTCCGGATATGGGTGTATCGCCATCAGAATTACTGTTCGGTCGCAACATCTCTGACCATCTGCCTCAACCAGTCATATTCCGTAAAGAATGGTCAGAGCTAGCTGACGCAAGAGAAGCCGCGTTCCAACGTCGACAAGTTAATTCTACTAAAGGACGCACCACCTCTGAGAGATCTCAGACCACTTGGCCTGAGAGCTGCTGTATCGGTTCAAAATCAAACCGGTAACCACACCCTACAATGGGATCATACAGGAAGAATAGTTGAGAAACTTCCTGTACGGCAATATCGTGTTAAAATTGACGGAAGTCGACGTACCACACTTCGCAACAGAAAATTCTTAATGGAAATTGAGAATGACACTCGAAAATTCTCTAACGATGAAAGTTCACTTCAAGAACAATTACCCCAGCGAGGGGATCCAGAAGAGAACAGACAACATGTATCGCTTGACACGCATCCAGAAAATACCGATTGTCCACAGACTTACCACCGAAAACCATACCGACCAATGAGCAAACATTGTCTGAACGGCCATCCATGCCTTCACAATCGGTGTCGAGAAATCATGCAAGCCGACCAGTACAAACAAAGCGAAGACCCGATAGATATAAAGACTTCATTATGAATTAAAAACTGAACTGAACGTTTTATGTTATTAAAAAAAAAAAAAAAAAAAAGGGAAAAGGGCGTGTATATATCACCGCTTATCATTACGTCATATATATATATATATATATATATATATATCGCGGTAATCGGACTCGGTACCAGATTATGTTATAATAAAAGCATCTACTTCGGTAGCACACGTGTCTTTACTTTCCCACTGTTATAAATCTTATACAATGATGATACAAGCAATTGGGATAAAGTATTTAATGAATTCATGGTGGAACGACCCTTCGGTTGAATCCTGAGCAGGTATAATTTTTTACGATTCACATTTTAATTCACCTTTGATTCAGGTATCCCGTGCAAAGACATAACTTTCGGTTTCACTCAATAGTGGGAAAATATAACAAAAACTTTTTTAGGTTGCATTCTTATATTTCTTCTCATGATTCTTAAAGGGTGGAACCGTAAAATGTTTTTACACGAGATACTATCTTCTTATAATAATACTAAATCTTGCTTTTTTCTTACGTTTGAAGTTTGAAAGATCTCCCACCAGAATAGGGGGAATCTGTAGCTCCTTCTTACTGGTTTTTATTACTTCGTGTTATGGTGTATCTTAAGGAAGACATCAAAAGGCTCCCCGGATGCAGTGCATTTTTTTTTTCGTTCAAAAGTTAATTTCTTTAAACAAGAAATGAAGAGACGCTGTCAGCATTTTTGTTTTTGTTTTTATTTTCATTTTTTAATCCAATGTTTAAGTTCAGTAATAAAGAATAACAATATTGATTGGTATCAGAGAAGGTATTTGATCCGAGGAGGTAGTCGATGTAGACTAGTTATATTTTCGTGTTATCAGTTCATCATTTTCTACCGATGTCCATTTTTTAATGTGTTTGAACGTATCTATTTCGTTTTAGTTTGTTTTAACTACTTATATGCCGAATGTGTAGCGGTTTATTTGGTATTCCATTGTACTGTGTGGATTGTTGCTACTAAGGTTCGCCTTTAGGGAAACGAAGGTGGTACGATCATTATATATTGTTTTGATAGTGTTTCATTGGTATCTTTTTGTTTTATATTAGAAAATTGAATAGTATAGATGAATGTAATGCAAGAAGACAATTTGAAAATCATGGTTATATATATATTTACATGGTTTTTGTATCACGATACACAAGTGGAATTTTAGCTTTTAGTCCAAATAGGCCAAATAGCACTGAAAAATAATAGCATTCTTTGAATGGTCGATCCAAAATGTTTATACAATAATTTTGTGTTAAATATGATACAATTCCAACATGGAGAAACACAACAGTTTTGTATATACACAGACTTATCATATTGATAGTATTGCATTTAAAAACATTTGATGGAGAAGAACTGTAAAATGTTTTTACACGCTTGATGTTGAAAATCTAGATTGAGCGATTGAAATTATATGTAATTCGAGTGATATCAAGTTATTGCAAAATCGATATGGTATTTTACTAAATTCCATTCGAATCAAGACAAATCGCAAAACTGAATATGCATTAGTCATAATTCTCATGATAAATGCCGACATGTTTTCTTAGTTCGTATGTTACTCCGAAGTTCGAAGTTATCCCAACGGGTAATGGATGAGCCAAATTGCCAAGGCAGTTTTGGTGATAAAGTTCTCACTATTAGTCTGTGTGAAATAAGCAATTTCTTTATGTTTCTTGAACCTTTCATTCATAAGTAGATTTAAAATGACAGTGGAAGTTATTCTTACATTAAATTTCGAAAACTATTCAGCTATTTCATCAAAATGCAAAGATGACTTTTTTTAAAAATGTCGATATGAAGTAATCTATTAGTAGCATCATAATAAGAAACATGATCTATTTCAAACTGCGAAATTTGGAAACTACTCTTTGATGCAATTTTGAAGTTTCTCTAATTAATAATAAACGGCCGCAAAATGAACCGAAAGTAACATTGGCCGTAAAACATGTAAACCGTATTTTATAACAAATGGGGGGTATGGCATTGTAAAAAATTGAATTTAAACAAATTAGAACCGTATTTCAAATTTTCAAAACAAAAAAACACTTAAGGAGGCAATACACGATCAAATTTGTTTAATCAAACTTATAGAATCCAATCCTGGTGATACACAATCAATCTTGCCGGTTTCGACAAATTTGGTTCCATAAATTTGATCGTGTATTGGCGCGCTTTAATAAGTTAAAGAACTAAGACAGTTATATTGTCATGACAATTTATTTTTTGTGGACAATATTACAAATGAACTGATTATCAAAGTGTGCTCCAAATTTTCATGACGTTTATCTCTGATGTGCTGAAACACAGAGATAATATTATTGCTTCACCAATTTTCCCCACCCATAATCTCTTTTACCTCCATTTCCCCCATTGCCGCCACCACTACCTCCGTTCCCTTTGGTACCTCCGTTTCCTCCATTGCCACCACCAGCACCGCCAGTTCCTCTATTACCGCCAGTTCCTCCATTACCGCCACCATTACCACCATTGCCACAGTCTACATATGGAAAATTGAAATCCATTATGTGCATATACGCAACCATATAATCTATCCATTTCAACATATGTTCATAAATACTTACCCTCGTTACTTTCCTCGTCACTTGAAATTTTCGATCTGATGTAGTTAATTATGTCTCGAACAGAATCTGTTATAAAGTAAAAAAAAAAAAAAAAATGACTGTATGTTGTTCCAAGATACGTCAAATGATTAGTATCTCAACATATATTTACTGTATTAATTCTTACCTTCACTGTTATCCTCAGACATGCCTCTATTGAACAACATTTTCCATTCATCTTAAAGAAAGTATGCGATTCTAGCATTATAAATCATCCCTATTTACATTTATGAATTAAAGTTGAAAAGAATCCATCATGTTGAACTTTCCTACCTTTAAATAGTGTTAGGTCTCTCTTTCGGCATTTTCTTCCTCCGCCGCCACCTTCTGAATATACGAGTAAAAATTAACATTCTCACTCAATAGCAAAGCAAGTACTTTATTGCAGTTCTTATACAACATGTATAATCTAATAATCTAATATTATAAATATTTATTTTAGAAATTATCACAATTTTACAGCACTGACATACTTACTTTGCATTGACAATGCAACTAGCATGGACAGCATCAATAACGTTACGAAAGTCTTCATGATTTTTCACTGATAATCACACAATCAAAGCTAAACGCTGAATAAAATTCAACAGCTCACCCAACCTTTATATTGGGAAAGGTAATCATGCCGAATGGCTTACATTATCTTGACAATTAATAACATTTTGATGGGTTTTTAATGTAGTTTTTAAGACCGCAATAACAGAAAATTTTGTCCAAACGGAAAATAGAATAAAGAGAAGCCTTGCAAAGTAGGTTATTAGTGGTAACATAAAGTCATTTTGTTACATATTGGAAAAAAATTACGCATGAATTATAGCAAAGAAAGCGGATAACGTTTTCCTTTTCATGGAAAGATCTTGTTTAGTAATAAATAAACACAACATAAACAATCACTCCTTCTTTAATTTATTGTCAATTAACATACCGGACCTTTAGATAGGCACGCTTTGCCACCGAAACAAAGATGGCGTCCACAAGTTTCATTTGGGTATTGTTTATAATGATAAGATCAAGTGTTACCTACAAAATCACGACTTTATTCCCAGAAATCACTACAAATTTGTGATGAGGAATCTTAGAACCTAAAAGAAGAGGTACCGTATTTCCTCTAATAAACGCCGCGGCGTTTATTACAAATTGCAGAGTTTGGATGCGGCGTTTGATAGAGGGCGGCGTTTATCAGAGGGCGGCGTTTATTACAAAATGAAAAATCAAATAAAAACAGACTTTAAACAACAATGTTTTCTCTTCCTAAAAAACTGTCTAAGCTAATAGCATTTTACATTGAAATTGACGGTAATCACGTGCACGCAATCGTAAATGGTAAAAAAGAAGTACGAGAAAAACAATATTCGTTTTTATCTTTAGTTGTGGAAGAATTTGTTGATAGAAAACAAGTCCAACTCGTGTAAACTATTTTTTGTTGCTTGTTTAGTCTGTTTTCTAATAAACGCCGCTTTTCAAGATGCGGCGTTTATTAGAAGGCGGCGTTTATTAGAGGGCGGCGTTTATTACAAATGCTTGGCTATAAGTGCGGCGTTTAATAGAAGGAGGCGTTTATCAGAGGGCGGCGTTTATTAGAGGAAATACGGTATATCTTTGTTTTTACGTGAAACAAGACGTAAAATTCATAACAGAAAGCTTCTTTTTCTGCCTGGTAATTACCCTCAGGCGGCTCTTTATAATTTTGTTAGCTTGATTCACTTGTGCGAGCCCTTAAGTTTTTCTGTGCCACTAGAATGTCTGTTTTACAACTACCACCGATACCACTACCCAGCCGGCACAAGACGTCTTAAAGACGTCTTTATGCTGTCTTAATTTGGCCAGAAAAAGGCGTCCCCAGAAAGAGTTCTTAAAGACGTCTTTGAGACGCATTTCAAAGATACATTTCTTGCGCCATGATTTTATCCGTCTTTTTGTCGCTTGTCAAGACCGCCTTTTTGTCGCATTTTTAAGGTTTTAAAAACGCCTTTTTCCAGCAAATAATAACTTGCATTGTCAAGACGCATTTAAGACATCTTTAACCCTATTCATACCAGGCTTTTTTGTCCTTTGTAAGGATGGGGGAGGTGGGGGGTCAATTTAGTCCGTGCCTGAATAATGTCTTTTATCTGCTAAACCGTTGATGCCTATGACGTTAAACTTCAGTTCAGATTTTAAGTTAACTATTTGTTACAAGAATAATTACAAATGATATCATGATGACATCATTACTTTTGTTATGACGTCATCAATTGGTCTACTTTGTGAAAATTTTTGAAATGTACGTAAGTTTTTGAAAAGCATAAATTATAGCTAAAACTATTTTTTTTGCAAAGTTTTACGTTGTCCTGTATCTAAATACAACAATATCCCCAAATTTTGGTCATTGTACGAATTGTTTTAATGTTAGGAGAATTTAGTGATTGATAACTTTTGTGATTTATTTTCTGTTAAAAGGAACTACACAGAATGAAACATCATTGCTGGCTTTTAAAAGGAAATGCAGCGATATTTACTGGACGAAATGATTAATATTGATTAGTGTTTATATTAAAGTGTTTATATTAATGTGTCTGTGTATGAATTATTCACCAGTTTTGAGCATATTTCATGAGAATAGGCAATATGCCAACACAAGACTTTGACACAGGACATAGAATCTAGCAGGACTCTTTTTGGCATCTTGCAACAGATTGTGATATTTTCTAAATTTTTTTAAACAATTTATTTTAGATTTACATTTATACTTTTACCCGGTGAAGACTTGCACAAAAACATGTACGAAATTTCGTTAACAATAACATTGTTGCTTTTAATTTTTGGTCACATATATTTCACATATATATTTATTTATAACTGTGGATGATTTTATTATTTTGATTGTATTTGTTTTGAAAGTTAACACATTAAACCAGACTTGTCGTTTGTCTTTTCGTTTTGCCAATTTTATTCGTTTTCCCTGTGAAAGCCCATGTCTCATAAAGAGGTTTTAATGACGCAAGAAAAATTCGTCTTAAAGACGCATGAAAAAGACGCATGAATTGCGGACATTTACGACTGAAATAAGACATCTTTAAAACGTCTTCCAAAAGACCTAAAAAAAGACTAGAAAAAGACTTGATTAAGATGTCTTTAAGGCGCATTGAAAAGATGGACAAAATGGGAAAATAGTTTGAAATACTTCATCACATCATCTGATGTGAGGGATGACGCAAGAAAGAGAGCAATTCTCCTACACCTTGGACACCAATGTCAGGAGATTTTCCAAACCTAAACAGACCCTGGTATCACATATGAAGGTGGATACCTTTTCATACTAGACAGAAAGTCTCTGTTGAACTTGCCCGACTTCTGAAACTAGACATTATAGAACCATTACATGGACCGACCTCGTGGATATCACCAATCGTAGCCGTATTCAAGAAAAATCAGATTATGTATCGATATGAGACGAGTAAATACTCCTATTATCAGAGAAAAACATCTGATACCAAAACTGGAAGAAATGTTACCGCTCTTAAATGATGGCAAAGTATTCTCAAAAATTGACCTACGAGTAGGATATCACAAAACTTGATAAAGAAAACAAAGGTATTCGAGCATTCATAACACACGAAGGTATCTTTCGATACAAAAGGTTGATTTTTGGCATTTTCAGCGCATTTGAACATTTTTAGAAATCGAAATGACA
Organism: Turritopsis rubra; assembly: GCA_039566895.2. NCBI lineage: Eukaryota > Metazoa > Cnidaria > Hydrozoa > Anthoathecata > Oceaniidae > Turritopsis > Turritopsis rubra. Next base: position 9,056,442 of record CM077617.1, on the reverse strand, counting down.
ATCGCAGATTGCAAAGGTCCAAATAACGATTCAGATGACATGTTCATAACATCATTTTCAGTGGATACAAACACACAACGGAAGGGAATCTCACCTGACCCTTCAAACGTTACCGCAATCCATAACGTTTTTGTCTAAAACTTTCACAATTAATGGAAAATAAACCTCGTATTCAGAGTCAGTTAAAAAGGTGGAGAAGTACAACGTTATGATTTTCTCAGATCGATCCTTCTCAGCTAACATAAATTTGCGAAAAAAGCATATGCATGCCGTTTTGGAAGGGAGTTTAGATAATTATTAATCTACCTTTGATTAGCTCATTGTGCAGTACTTATCATGAAACTTTTAATTTGCTGCTATACAAACTGAAAAAGAACTAAAATAAACTTTGTGTTTTTGCAATTTCAGATGAACAGCTAAGGAGAACGTGTTGAAAAAAGATTTCGAAAAAATATCACGTGGTCACTTTGGGAATCATTCATTTAAAACTGTATTTATGCCAGGTCACCGCACAGAATAAAGCATTTCTTTACACTACCAATTGCTCAAAGATGCAGAGGACGGATAAAGATGCAGAGGACGGGTAAATATGCAGAGGACGGGTAAATATGCAGAGGACGGGTAAATATGCAGAGGACGGGTAAATATGCAGAGGACGGGTAAATATGCAGAGGACGGGTAAATATGCAGAGGACGGGTAAAGATGCAGAGGACGGGTAAATATGCAGAGGACGGGTAAATATGCAGAGGACGGGTAAAGATGCAGAGGACGGGTAAATATGCAGAGGACGGGTAAATATGCAGAGGACGGGTAAATATGCAGAGGACGGGTAAAGATGCAGAGGACGGGTAAATATGCAGAGGACGGGTAAATATGCAGAGGACGGGTAAATATGCAGAGGACGGGTAAAGATGCAGAGGACGGGTAAATATGCAGAGGACGGGTAAATATGCAGAGGACGGGTAAAGATGCAGAGGACGGGTAAATATGCAGAGGACGGGTAAATATGCAGAGGACGGGTAAATATGCAGAGGACGGGTAAATATGCAGAGGACGGGTAAAGATGCAGAGGACGGGTAAATATGCAGAGGACGGGTAAAGATGCAGAGGACGGGTAAATATGCAGAGGACGGGTAAATATGCAGATTCCTGCGCAATCAAGGTACACGGGACACCATTGACAAAAATCAGCGAGAAAATTCTATTGCTCTTCAATTTCCCCATCAACAAGAATCAAAGATTTGCAGTTTCTACTCATTCTATCCCTTTTAATAAAATTGTTTATAAAAAGTAATGGAAGAACTAAAATATATATTTTACTATACAATGATTTTACAAAGTCTATGTTATTTCCTGACTTGACACTTGGCAAGATTCTCACCCTCTGGATTAAAAACTCGCAGTTACTGCTTTCAAGCCAAATCAGCAGCGCCATATTCCGGCCTTTTTTACTGTCGAGAAAAAACCTTGATGGCGAGGGTCAGAGACAAGTGTTTAGATAGTACGAAAACGTAATTTTTAAACTTAATTTACAAGTTTATATATCATCTTCAGCGTTATATTCGTCATCCGCCTAAACATAAGAACGACAAGTTCTAAACATAAGAATGACAAGTGAAATGGAAAAACAGAACGAGATTGAACTGAGATTTCGAAAAATAAGTCCGCCTAAACATAAGAACACAAAAAATTGACATAAGAGAAAACACAGCCATGCACTGAACTTTGCCTTTAATTCATAATATTTTTTTAAATGAAGCTTGCCTAATTTTTGTCAGAATTCTGTTAACTTGTAATAAAACTGCCAAATACAACCGGAAACTGCTAAATACAACCGGAAACTGCCAAATACAACCGGAAACTGCCAAATACAACCGGAAACTGCCAAATACAACCGGAAACTGCCAAATACAACCGGAAACTGCTAAATACAACCGGAACCTGCCATTTTTTCAAGTTCTATCTTTCTCCTGCAATGACAAGTGAAATGGAAAAACAGAACGAGATTGAATTGAGATTTCGAAAAATAAAGTTCTCAAAGAAAATAACTTACCTCACTATTATGAGGAGCTTTACAAAGCCAACAGATTCTTTTTTATCAGTAGGAATCTATAAGAAAGATTTATCTCCTCCCTCTTTCCTAATCCCCCTCCTTCTCAATCTCTCACCACACCCAAAACTCTTACGTTATAGTAAACAAACACATATCTGCCAAATCTGTTATTAATATATAAATATAATTATAAAGAAAGATAAATATATAATATAATATAATATAATATAATATAATATAATATAATACATATAAATATAAGTTTTCATGAATACCAAATTTAAACAGCTTAAAATTTTATTAATAATGTACAAAACTCGAACTATATTTCCAACTCTTTCTAACTATCTTTAAATCATAAGAAATCGAAAGTAACTACAGACAACAGAGATCAGCAACATGGCGACACAATCTCGTCCAATACGAATCAAAGCAAACAGAACAGGACTGAAGAGATAAACCTTTCAGCATGAAGAAAAAACACGAGAAAATTGTAGCTGAATGTAAAATAATTTATTTCCAAACCCTTCTCTTTTCTTTCTCCATCATTTTATATTTTTTGGACAGAAAATATTTTCTCCTCATTTTTGGAGTGCCAACGTTAAGCAAGAAGTGAAGGCCGTTAATTGAACTAGGCCAGCCCGCTAACTTGACTCGGAAGTAGGAAAGCTGTACTTGTGGAGAACAGCAGGTCATTCAGACGTCCAACATAGGGGCTTTACCGTCCTCGCTGCCTCAAGATGAACAAACTGTCAGCCCAAAACAACCAAGCACAACCTGGAAACGAAGGCTGTAAAAATGGCGCATGCATTATTAAACAGGACTTTTCCTTTTGTTTTAAATTACATTTTGGAGTGTTCGTGTTGACGCAACCACAAAACGAATCATCTTAAAGAGCTCTGTACATATGCCGGTCTCTGCAAAGCTAACCCTTTCTTCATCGTGCCGAGTCGGGCAAAATGCCACCTCTTTACATACAGAGAGGATCACTATCAACACAAACGGAAGCATGCTGTTTTGGGAGGAGATGTAAAATATCCAACAAAAGTTTCAGTGTTGGAATAATCTGTACACTTACAAAATCAACATGTGACCAAATATGCTTATTGAAAAATAATTTACACATGTTAATCATATGAAACATTTATTTCACATCCAGCAGAGATGAACAGAAACGATCGAGGGAAAGCTAACATACGGATAAGACAGCCGACACTCGACCAACTTAAGAAACCACGATAAAGCGAGGAAACTAAACAGAACTTTGAGAAGGCAACTATATCAACAAATATAACTTTCTTTGGACTCGTAGAATCAAAACCTAGTCTCAAAATTTAGTTTTAAATACGATAAATAATTATGAGATAAACAATAAAACAAATAAAAACAAATAAGTTAAATATTAAAAAAAAAATTGATCATAAAAATCTTACATTTTTCTCTCTCAAATCTATATTTTTGTTTCATCGTGAAATCATCGTTTTTCTGATGACATATCAGATATTATTATTTCATCGTTAAACTAATTTTTAGAAGCAATGAAGAATAAAATGATAAAGTATGCACGCGCCTCGTTTTATAGAAGTCCCTCTTGGAATTAAAGGAACGTTATGTAAGGCTCTCTTGAGATATACAAATTTATTCATTTGAAAAATATTTATAATACCACAGAACGGACTTTGCAAGACCGATGTTTTATGTCCTAAACGGCTTTTTGTGTTCTGCGTTTTCTCTACCCATTTCAAACTATGTTATAAATAGGCATTAGTTATTAGCCCAAGTCACACTGAGATAAGTTGAGATTAGTTAGAATAATCAGTAATACTGAGATTACTGATAATTAATTTTAGCGATTTCGGAATAAATAAATTTTCATTGCGTAACTATTTTCTCACCTTCCAATAAAAAAATAGCGTTCATGTAAATGTAAAATGTAAAATATCATAACTTCAAAATTTATGAGCTAAAAACCTTTGAGTTTTGTTCTCCATTACTTCTTTAAAATTCACATATTGTAATCCTGGGGGAAAATCAGTGGACCACTGATTCACAAAAATAAATCTACATGAAAAATAATAAATAAATCTGGAAAATTTTATGAAGGTAACTATTTAAAATTACTAGTATAGCGTGTAAAGACTTTTTACGGGTTCATTTTCCCCATGAGTTACTGCACCCACCACCCGTGCTCTTCTAGACCTCGAAAAGCTGATCCAGAAAATGTATAGGATCGTTTGTGTACAACGTGCCGTTACAGAGATATAGTCGATCAAAGATTCTGATGACGTCACACCCGTCCCTTAACGTTTTAGACCCAATTATTTTCGTCACCCCATCGCCAATATCGCGCGCTCAAGGTGACGTCAGTTATTCCCATTGGTTCTCCAGATATTTTCCCTAAAATATCGCGTTCTATTTAGGGTGCAATACAATGTGCCATCTGACGTCAAACTCCTTTTATAATACTAATATCGCTATTACACTCGCACAACTCAGTTACAGACGACCTAAAATATCACCATTTAATTTTCCATAAAAACATTTCGTTACCAGTCCTTTTTTTCAGACTGACTAAACTAAAAGTGGTATACACACCTCGCTATTCTAGGTAAAACTTTTTTATAGGTTCATTTTCCTCCAATAATTTACCACCCCATCCCCACCCGTGCTGTGCTTTATAGTCACCAAAAATAAAATCACAGAATTGCAAAGAATAACTATCTCTAAATTGTAGAGCTCGAAAAGCTGATCAAGAAAATATATGGGATCGTCTGTGTACAAAGTACCGTTACAGAGATTTCGTCGATCAAAGATTCTAACAACGTCACACCCGTCCCCAAAAAGTTTTAGATCCAAATGTTTTCGTCACCCCATCGCCAATATCGCCCGCCCAAAGTGACGTCAGTTATTCCCATTGGTTCTCGAGATATTTGACCCTGTAAATGTCACCATATAATTTTCCATACAAAAATTTCGTTCCCAGTCCTTTCATTCACACTCACCTTCGGGGTCATCGTAACTATCAACCCCATTTCTGAGGCGGGAGATAAAAAAAACGAACGGGACTCCAGACTTTATGCAAGTGGTTCTGTAGAATTCCCAGATACCTTTTTTCGATTCTGATGATGGAATTAACGATATTGTTTGATCGCGGTATCCAGGAATTCTACCTGGCAAAATGCTGTTCAGAATAGTTCTGAATGAACATTTTTACATGAATGTTTGTGTCATAAGTGTCTTTAAAATGTTCATATAACTTGTAGAATTTTTTGGTATTCTATATTTATCATGAAAAGAATGCTTTTCTACAAAGTTTCTTTTCTACTACAGTTCCCAACTGACAACCACAACTGGCTTTCAAAAATTCCGAAATTAACAAGTCTTCTTCGGCGTCAATCATCTCAACATCCATCATCGCCATCATGTTATTATAAAACAATGATCGTATTCAAACGCTTCGTAATCAGTGTCGTAGGGAGCGAGGGTTGTTTCTATCAGCATGACTGAGATACCAATTTTAATACTCCACGCCATCCCAATTTTTAAGAATATAAATTGACCTTATTTTGTAAATCTCAAAAAGGTTTTGTGCCCAATTTCTTTTACAATGAAATAAACAATAGCGTGGAAATATTGCCTTTTATGTCACTTTTCAATGTATACCAAGTAGAAACTTCCCCTCATTACATTGCTCATAAATTTTCGAACATTATTTCGAACGCAAGAAATTGAACATGTTGATCTATATTTGAACACATCTTTTTGAAAACAACTGAACGTAGTTTTGAAGACCGATTAAGAACTTTGTAATGTCGCGTACTAACCAAAGCACAGCTCCTAAAACCAAAACTTTTGGTTTGGCGAACTTTACCGAAGATTGTTCTACACTGGTAATGACGTGTGCGGTATTGGATGCCGAAGTAATAGAAGTGGGAGGCAGTTGTAAGGCAAAAACAAATTGTACGAAAGAACAATATTAGCGTTTAGCGGTATAGTGGATAGCTCCTCTTTTAAACTCGATACTTATTCTTAACGATCGTTGTAAATAATTAAAAACTCACATTCTTAAGCTTCGGGGACACGGACACAAATTTAATTGCGATTGCAACAACAACAAAAAAAAATTGTTGCAATCGCATGAAAATTTGTTTCCGTGTCGCATGGGTTCTAGCTCATGAAACAAAGTTCATAAAACCAAAACATATGAATGCATGTGAGACATTATTTATTAATTAATGACACATATTTCAAGATGGCGGTCGTAATCAGAAAAACGTGATGATAGCATCAGTAGCACTTCTTCTGGATGAACAAGAACAAGAACAAATGAAAAAACGATCAATACTTTCTATTTGGACAAGACTATGGTTGCTACGCAGAAACATCGATGGAGCCTTTCACACCCTATTCAAAGAATTAAAAGAAGGAGATTCAGCGGATTCAAAGGTTACGTAAGAACGGACGTTAATCATTTTGATGAACTGGTCCATCTTCTAATCCCATTCTTACATAAGCAAGATACCAACATGAGAGAATGTAAAAAGCCCGAGGAAATGTGTTGCATCACATTAAGATATCTTGCAAGCGGCGAATCATCAAAACTTTGGAAAAGATCATTTTAAAACACCGAAAACAACAGAAGCATGGGTGGAAATTGCGGAAAAGTTTTATCGTCGGTGGAGTTTTCTAAATGGATTAGGTGGTGTCGACGGAAAGCATATTTTTTTACAGCAACCAAAAAACTCGGGTACACAATATAGAAACTATTAAGGAAGTGATAGTATCTAAATGAGATTGATTGGACCAGAGTATGAGTTCCTTTTCGCTGATGTAGGAATGAACGGTAGAAATTCAAATGGTGGGAACTGGTCCCAAAGCCCCTTGAAACTCGCCCTAGAGTCCGGCGCATTTAATTTACCAGATCCTACACTACTTCCTGGTCGTTCGAAAACAGTAGCATATGTATGTACAAGTGATGATGCTCTTCCTCTCTCTCTACCTTTATGATGAAACCATACTCTCAGAAAGGTCTGACCTCCGAAAAGTGCGTGTTTATTTACAGACTTTCAAGGATGCAGCGCATTTCTTAAAATGTGTATTTTGGCTTGTCCAAGCATTGTTGACCATATTAAAGAATGGTCCTGGTTGGAACTGATTCCCTTGGAATTGATGGAGGTGAAAGGATGGACTATGGTAACTTGAACGGCCAGTTGATTTCTGTTGTTCAAAGTCGTAGAACACGTCCATCACTGTATTTTTTAAATATGACCACTCTATAGGGTCATATTGCAGGAGTAAATCTGCAACAACCTTTCCAAATAAACTCGCACGCTTAGATATTTCACTTGTTGCTTGTGGCTTCAGAGAAGCAGCTAATGATTTCCACAACTCCGCTTTGGCATCGTCTTCTGCAGTTTTTGTTTGCTTTCTGATCTTTTTTAGTGGCTGAGCATACCCTTCACTATCAAGAGATGTATAAGACGTATCCGCATCACCTGTAACGTCAAGGAACTCCATTTGACTAAGGAGTTCCCATGTAGAGACATACACATCACAAGACCCCGAACCTGAAACTTTTGAACAATCTTCTCTCGCTTTTTTCCTTTTATACACTGTTTACAAATTATGCCATTCGCGTTTTATGTCTTCTTTGAAAAACTTTCCATCGAACTGCTCAATCAGTTTTTCAAACGGAGAATCCCTCAAATTACAATCTCGTTATTCGGTGAGGTGGTGGTTCCAGAGGGCTGGGTTTGAATTGAAAAAGATAATTAACATTTCTTTCTCTTCCAATTGGAATGTTACTTTTTCTCTACTTTCTCAATTTCTTCCATTAAAAAGGAGAGTTGATCAAAAAATTACCATTTCTTCTCTGGCTCTTTCTCTTTGTATTTCTTGGACTCTCGATTGAAAGCAGTACGAAGAGCGTGAAAGTTTTTGTCAAGCAAAGCTTCTGTGTATTTTCCATCAAATAGTTTGGCTAATTCTTCTTTCACCTCGGATTTCTCGTCCTTGCTCCAGAAGTTGACCTCTGAAGACCAGAGTGCTTTGTTATCTTTGTAAAAATTGACGAGTTTGTTTTTTCTTCTTCAGAAAGCTGTAGCTTTGGCTGCACGTGTTGACTTTCAGCCATATTAATGTCTTGTCTTGTTTGTTATGAAATGTTTTGGTTTATTTTAAATTGCAGAAACGAATTTGGTTGGTTAAGAACAAAAATGTTGCAAAAATTCTACTCAAGGTGCGGGGACACGAGGTTTTTTTATGATTTTCATTTGGAACATGAAAAATTTGTTGCTGAAAGAATAACTTTGAGGAAAAAATATTGCAAAGTAAAGAAATTTAATGTGTGGGACACAGTTAAACATTTTCATGCGATGGCAACAAATCACTTTTTTTTGTTGCAATCGCATGAAATTTGTTTCCATGTCACCGTAGCTTCATTAGATGATAGAAGTGAGTTGGAGAAACACGAGGAATACGAAGGAAAGGGAGAAAAACGAAAAGCGAACATGGTAATTTTTATCAACCTTTTATTACTCATAATTGATATGAATGCCATGATTTGTAACCTGTAACAACCACCTACATAGGATTCCACTATTGATGAAAGCGAAACTTATGAGAGGGAATTAGCAATACAAGTGAGTTTCTTTTATTAATAAAAAATCAATGCAATATTGGGCGTGACAAATAATTGCCTTTTTACTCATTATAGAATTCCACCAGCATCTCTGATACATTGGTAAGTATTACAAAAGTTCTAATACCGAGTCATACTATGAAAGATCAGATTTCAGAATCCAAATCAAATGAACCCAAAGCCCATTCCTTAAAAGTACTTTTTCTTGCATTTTCGAAAAGAGGATATTGTTTTCACCCATACACAAGTTTCAAAGGGCGCAAATTGGAAAAGGAATTTTACATTAACAGCATATAATCTGCAGAATAGATGCTTTCGAATTTCAGTTCATATCACATATTTTGGCTTGGGTTTTAAGTTTTGCCTAGTTTTCAACATTAAACGTTTTGCTGATGGGTCATCTGAGACTTCGAAAAATAATGTGGTCATTAAACTTTTTGGTTGAAAGTCTCTCTTTAGTTTGAAAGAAGAGGCATTACATAACCATTACCTCGTTTAACCCAGACAGAAATAACAAGGTTTTCACCACAAACTGGTGATGATCGCATCTTGTCACATAAATCTATTGTTAGCAGTGATAAAACTGTAAATTCTATAAAATGCTATTGAGGGCTAAAAAAAATTGCAATATTTAACTTTCGTGAATAGCGCAAATGCTCTAATACAACGGATGTACATGTTAGAGTGGGGTGCTTATTAGAGACTGGGTGTTTATTGGAAGGTAAGTGAACCTCAGCTAAAAATAAAGATGTAAAACCTGTCCCTAACAGGGCTAACCCTAAACCCAACATAAACACAAACCATAAGGTTCACTCACAGTATATGATATTCGTTGAATGATGTCAAAATCCTTAAATTAGAAACTAGTGAACGTTTAATTTAATAAGCACCCAGTCTCTCCAAGGTGCATTAATTGCAGAGGGGTATAAGAGTATTAGAGCATTTACGATATTGAATTTTTTTAAATTTCACAAAAGTTACAATATGGCATTTAAGGTATATCTAAAGGAGAAATTAGAATTTTATATTTGCTTCAATCATAGAGAAACAATCCCATCACGTCCTTCCAAGACTTTTTGGAGGACCAAGAACGGTACCGTCGTGCCTAAAAATAAAAAAGTGAAAACAGATCAGTGCCCAAAAACTGGGGATGTAGAAAAAAGACTGTCGTCACTGGAAAAAACGTTTACGACAATAATGAATTATTTCAAAAACATTGAGAAGAAGATGGAGAGGATGAACACCTACCCCGAGTTTTTCATTAATGATCTCCCTGATGCATCTTTAATGCCATGATTAGCGCATTCAACGTCAACACTAACACCGGCTCCAGCTATATCACCTGCTGTGGCTCTGCCATCGTTACCGCTGCTGCCCCTGACAAAACCAATAATGCCCCAACCTCAATTTCACCCCACACCAACTGATGTCAACGGCCACCTCACAACAGTCACTTCCTTGCCACCACTATCTTGCACAGTTGCATCCTTGGAACCGCCATCTTGCATTGCCACATCATTACCAGGATCCAGCATGACCCACGTCCAAAGCACCTTTTAGGACTCAAATGATGTTGTGACAGTTGCGTTTCAAATGTTGAAGAGGATGTTTACGACTGATGAGCTGAAAAGCTCATCTATAACTGGAAAACGTGGTTGCAAGATCCTAGATAGATCAAAGGCGGCACCAATTAAGGATCAGGTCATGGTTACATTTAATCTGACAGAAGAACAATGGGCCAAACAATTCCTCAAGTTGCAGATCAAGTTACGCAATTACAGAAAACAGAAAACTTAACAAGCAAACTAAATAAATTCACCACAGTTTTATTGATGTTCCCTGATAATTTATCCTTCCTAGTTCTGCATTTAGTTCTTGTGGTTGTTCACTTAAAAACAATTGTGACGTTTAGGTAGATTTGTTCAATTTAAGTCGAAAAATTCAATGCTTCTGTCTTGAGCATAATAGATAGCCTCATTCGTTCTTCGTTATTTTTTTCCAAAAATATAACGGTAGTTTATATTACTTAGATTATTTCATTGTCTAGTTACACAACATGTTGTTAAGTGGTTTTGAGCTTGATTATTATTTTTGCTATAGTTTTATACATTATTAAGGAAATTATTACATTATTAAGTTGCCCAATAAAAACACATTGAGTATAATTGTCGATTGCTCTTTCTTGTAGAATTCTAATATTTTATACAAATACATTACTTGATGGTATCTTCGATTTTTCTTTGTGATTATCGAAAATGTGTTCATATGACAAAGATAAAAAAAGATAGAAAAAAGCCATCAAAAAAAATTCCAAGCGGTTATCTGAACTTCTGTGGAAAGAGAGAAGTGCTCACGCGTTGTTGACATAAATAACGGAACACCGATGAAAGCAAAGTCGACAAATTTATCCGAAAAACCAGCCTGCTTCCTTCACAAACATGTCGTTTTTGTTTTTAATTCTTGATAATTTAAGCGTGAACAGAATCAGAAACAACTGATTTTTACTGATAATCATACACCTTTCCCGAGGATTGTCTGGTTGAGCGGTTGTGGCATACTTGCAGCTTCCGTAGACCAAATTGGGGCTTTAAATTTTCCTTCGGGACCTCCTTTGCAGGACACTCATTAATAACAGTTCTATCAGAACTGAAGAGGCTATCCTGGGTAAACATTAATAATAATAATAATAATAATAATAAAGTAATTGGTAGATTTTGCTATATCGGTAAAAACTCAAAAACAAAAACAAACAATAAATGTTATTTATTAAAATTAGCAGAAGCTTTTCGGTACAACCATCATCATTGCTACTACTAGTATTCGAAATTACATCAATAAACAAAACGAAATTGTATGTGGTTTTCCTATTAAAGAAGATTATCAACTAAACAATGCAATATGTATTTCCTGCAGATTAATGTTTCTCAAAACACCACAAAGGTATCGAAGAACTTAAAAGAATGAGAGAACATCAGAACAAATGTTCTAACATTTTGACTCGAGCATCAATTCTTCCCCAAAGTCCTGTCGCTAACTTCTCTTGACACATTGAGTATTCTTTAAACCAAGCAGATCTTGCCAACATTACGGTATTGGTAACGCCTTCCGATGTTGAACAGGCTATATACTTCCAGGGTCCAGATAAAATTGATTTTTTGGCAGTGTTAACCACGGTTGATTGAAACATTACGGACTTTGTAAGTGCGCCACAGCCCCGATGGAAGGTAGAACGTTTCTCTGTTTTTAGCTCATCGGCTTTTTTATAAAACGACTTTTGGACCGGCCAATATCGCACGTGTGTCCACCAAAATAACATTTCCCGCTCAATGTCAATTTTGATGATACGACAGGCATATCTTTTACCTGCCGGAACAGCGTCACGTAAGTAGTCATGAAATATTTTTGCCTTTAAAGCCACGTCTTTTGCAATACTCGCTTTTAAAGTGCCATTGGATATACTCTGTAGCGTTTCGGAAACCGAAAGGTACGTCAAGACAAATATATCGTAATGTTTAAGATACAGACACTTTTCTTTGTCGTTAGCACCACGAAATCGAGGCTCGTATCCGGAGAGATCCTCCTGCAAATTTCGTAAACAGGACCGTTTAAGATGCACATCAAATTTGGCTACGCACGTTGCAATGCGGGCTTTCATGGACTGATGCCAAATTTCCAAGTCTCTCAGTTTCTGTTGGTCTAATTGTTCACCAATCCATTTTTCGACGTCACTTTTTAAATGTTCCCAGTCTTTGTCAGCACCTTTTGCAGAGAAATATTTTTCCAAGAAGTATAGAGCTGGTGCGGCGGCAGGAACAACACTTGGAAAATAGTATTTCATAGCTTGACATATGAAATTTTCGAGCTTTCTGATATCAGGTTTGCAAATACCACACTGACCATATCCAATTGCTAAGAGAAATGTGAAACTGACCAGAAAGAAAAACTTGTTTAAAATGATGTACATTGTGACGAATAGGTTCTAAGTTCCTTTTAAAAAAGTATGGCTATTATACAGATATCTTTCTAAACAAAACCCAAATATAATTTTTGTTAGAAACGTCCTTGACCAACTGGCGTCAATAGTGAAACAGTGGTTTAAATTCAACTTCGAGCGCGATTATTGGAATGATGCCTTTTAATGTTTGTGCAAGTGTTTGAGAAAAGCAAGTAAAACATTAGACCAAGTCTTTTATCTTTTCAAAATATTTATTTTTCTATTATAGAAATTAGAATTGCTCACACCCCTACCCCTAGTTTCTTTACTTCCTGTTTCATTGTTTTGAAATGACCTTTTTAAGCAATAACTTTGTATCAGCCTAACAACTATTTAATTTTAAATATTTAAAATTTGCCAAAACACTTAACTTTACCACTTACATTATTGTCCGAAACGTTTTTGTTCGAAACTTTTCGTATGCTGAAGTTTTAAGTGGCCGAACTTTCTAACAGACGTACATTTCTAAAAGTTATAGAATATACTACTTCAATGGATACCATTGTCCCAGTGGTTAACAGAGGTTTACATACAGTTTAACTTATTGAGGGTTCCAGTTATGTCCCTTCTTAAATTTAGCAAATGTCGTCAAACACGCAAGAGTAATCTCCGTGAAGTGAAAATCCCTAGGATAAGACATTTTTCAGTAAAAGGTTATTAGTCTTTCCGTTATCATGCCGAAATTTTGTGAAAAAATGCTGATATTTTAGTCTGAAACGACATGAATATTAACCGAAACTTTTCTTGCTGATGCCTTTTGTGCAAAACTTATATATGCCGAAGTTTTCGTTCTTTAAGGGGTATTACCTTTTTAAAATGTCAAAAAATGAGATTTACGTTCAAGAGACACTACAAAGTTTTGAGAAAGTTTTCCAGATGATTTTTATGTCTTGCTAGCCCTCTATTCGCCAGAGGCGTTCCAAAAGCAAATGAGCATAAATATAAGCAGGCTTTCTATACGCGCTGATCGGAGCCCTTTGTCCTTTGCCTCTTTGGCAAGATGACGTAAGGGCGTCTATGGGTGCAATATGTTGCACCAATTGGTTATTTCGTTTCGGAAGTCGTGGACTGATCCGAAAAGCTCTCGAAATGTCTCTTATTTTTTTATAACCTTAAATTTCTCGGAAGTAGTATTTCTGAATCTCTAGAAATATCTCAAGAAATATTGATGAAATTTAGTTGCTACTTTGCAGAACTGTTATTAGCAGTTGCCGCTATGCAATGAGTGGAACAATTTTGTTAGACTCGATTAACCAGCTGCACTGTGGGTTGTCTAATCTATACACCCATGCTAATTTTGACATATATTTTTTTTCCTTTTTTTGGTGAAGTTTAAATTTGATCTAAGATGTTCTATTTCACCTGATTTTGAGTAGGTTAAGTTTAGTTAGTTTTCAAATTACTTTTTGCAACTTGAGAAATAATAAGCAAAACATTATTCTGTGAAAACCACAATTGAAAAATATACAACAAACAGCACAAGTAAGAGGAACACGACAACACCAGTCACAAAGATGGTGGCTATAAGAAGCTCCTTATTGTCTATTCTCTTTCTTATTCTCTTTCAAATATTCCTGGAAAGAACTTTTCTAGCCGACGGGAAAACTGTAGAAATAAGCGTTTTTGTGTAATTTTTTTGATTCAAATCAGAATTTACGGTAAAGTGCTTTGTGTATAAAACTAAATCAAACATGGAGTTATGTGATTGGCGTAAGGTTATGATCTTCTACACCATTTGTGCAAACACAATTCTAGTACTGTTTATTGAGCTCCTTATCATTTTGTTTACGCAGTCACAACAAGTAAACAAACAATACGCCTTAAAGTAAATAACTTTAGCCACTTGAGTGTAGTTGTTTTGTTTATTTACACAACTGCCACAGCTTCAACAAACAAACTGATGGAACCATTATTACTGATGTAAGATCTACAACTTAGTTACTTAGAACGGGATCGTTGTAAGTGAAAAATATGTCCATGGAAATATTGAAATCTGCTCCATTCTTCTCTGCTGATGAAATGAGATATAACAAAATCAAGAAAGCACGAGAGTTTTTTTTACGTTTTTACGTTGTTTTTTTACGTTTTACGTTTTTACGTTTACGGTTTTACGTTTACGGTTTTGAAAGAATTTCAATGAGGTTTGAGAATAACCAAACGACAGAGATATTGCTTGGAAGAAAAAGTTAGAATGTTCAGTTCACAAACGTAAGAGATTCTTGCAAGAGGAGATTAATATCCAATTAAGTCTTGCTTCTTGGTCCTACCTTCACTGAAGCTTTGGTTGATCCGAGGCTAGGCACTGATCATAATTTCTAGTTGCGTCTTCAGTTTTTATTAATGCAGTTAACAACATCACCAGATCTTAACATTTTGGCGTCTTTGAGTTAAGGTTTGTCGCGTCACTTTATTCGATTCGGATTAACAAAACAAAACATAATAGCTACATTGGATAACTAATCGGGATAATTTCAGATCGAATATGTTTCAAATGTAAAGCTTTTAAAAATTGCCGGATTAGCTCCACTGACACGTGATCATAACGAACTAAGAAATTCCGACTTTTAAGCAGAACATTTCGTATTTAAAAAGTCAACTTATGCTACCAAACAACAAGGTGTGTGTTATTCTCTCAGAGAAGGAGGACATTAGAAAAGGCGAACAATGTATTATACATTCTCCTTCACGTAGTGAGTTTAAATTTCATTTAGATCCGCCCATGAAATCAAATGCTACAGATGATATAACAACAACAAAAAAAGGGTTGAACTTGTCTCGTTTTCTTGACATAAAAAAAAACATGTGGGTAGATCAGATAGGAATCAAAAACACGAAAAAGACTTTGACAATATGTTTTGGCAATATGTTTTTTTTCATTTTTCAATCAATTATTTGATTGAGCACTATCGATAAACATTATTTCAGAATGCTGCGTGTGTTAAAACGATCAAACGAGACAATCTTCTCACACGACACTATAAAGTACGGTTTATCTTCTTATACTAATACTAAATCTTGCTTTTTTCTTACCTAACTTTGAAAGAAAGAACTTTAGGAAAAATATCTCGGGAAGTTCGTCAATGGATGTTTATTTTTTCCGTATTAGTATAGGGAGAATCTCCCATTAGGAGAATCTCTAGCTCCATCTTACGGGGTCTTATTACTTCGTGGAGTTTTTGTACCTTAAGGAAGACATCATAAAGCCGCACGGAGGAGAAGGCAATGCAATGGTTTTTGCGTTCGAAAGTTCATCAAATTTTTTAAACGTTCATTTCTTTAAACGAAAAATGAAGACGATGTGTGTAAAAGTATTTGTTTTGTGTTTTTATTTTTTTATCCAACGTTTTAAGTTTAGTAATAAAGAATAACAACATTGATCGGTGTCAGTAACTATTCTATCCGAGAGATAATCGATGTAGACCTGTTATGTGTTCGTATTATCAGTTCATCATTTTCTACCGATGTGTATTTTTTAATGTGTTTGAATGTAGCTTTTTCGTATCAGTTAGTGTTGACTACTATGCCGAAATGTGTAGCTAGCAGTTTATTTGGTATTTCATGTAGTGTGTGGATTGTTATTATTAAGGTAAACGAAGGTAGCAAGATCATTATCATATTGTTTTGATAGTATTTGAATGATACCTTTTTCAGATTATAAAATTGAGTAGTATAAATGATTGTAATGCAAGAAGAGAGTGATTACATACATATTTACATTGTTTTTGTATCATGATGCACAAGTGGAGTTTTGGGTTTTGACATTTCCACAATTCATAGCAGAATAAATAATTGAAAGATAAAAACGTCTGAGAAGGTATTGTTTTGGTTAGCTTTTGTTAATAGGGAGATGTGAAGGTATTTTCTTATATTTCAGAAGTTTAATCGTGGTTAGATAAGAGTATACATTGTTAGGTAGGAGTATACTGTCTATTGTCTCTAAAAATAGCATTCTTAGGATTTATGGTGCCACACCAAAAATCAATTCGAGGCTAGATATGCAATAATATTATGGCTGGTCGTAAAAAAAGTAAACAAAACACAACAATCACGTGATTCATGTCGTAGCCCCTTTAAATGATCGATCCAAAATATTTATACAACAATTTTGTGTTAAATGATGTAATTCCAACATGGAACAATTTTTGTAAATACACAGACTTATCATGGCAGTATTGCGTGCAAAAACAATTTATGGAGAAAAACTGTAAAATGTTTTTACACGCTACACTAGTACTGTTAGATTAATACACCGGGTTTTTGTTTAAACGCTGTGTTTTGGCCTAGTCAGTACATCGTGTCTCATTTTATATATCAAAGTGTCTAATAATACTACTGGGAGTTTAAGTTATAGATAGTTATTAAGTATTGCAGTTAAAACGTTATTAAAACAGATTTCTAAATTATGATAATTTTTTTTCTCAGTAAGTGACAAATTCAATATAGTGAAAAAAACACCCGATTTTGTTAGACTTCCGATCCTAAGATTCCACTTACCCCACGAAGATTACAGCAAAAGTCGTTCTGAAAACAGTTACTACCTGCTGAGTAAATGCATAGTCTTTAGAAAAGCTGGTCTGGAAGCCTGTTGTCAAGTTTTTTATTAACTTGAGTACTTAGATTTTTATAAGTGTGTCCTAAAATATTTAGCGCTCGCAGTTTGTACCGCTGACCATCAAAACACTCTCCTCAAATTAGCGGCTAAAACGTTCGTTGTGTAAATACACCGCAGTATTATATTAACAAACCGCTGGACACTTGAAATTTACAACGACGTTGTAATGATTTATTCAATTCGAAATCAACAGATTTTATAATTGATAAAAACTGATAAGAGCTTTATAGATTTATAGTTTTACAGACTTTCTAATTGCCCCTAGTTAACTGCCACCCCCCCACCCCACCCCCCCCCCCCGCCCTCCAGGCAATTATCGAGCAATTATTGGACAATTATCCCCCATTATGGTAGGAAAATTTCAAAATTCGGATTGTCCCAGAAACTCTAAAACGACACTGTATTGGTTCGTCCAAAAATTTACGTTATAAATCTACCTTGGTTCGTGTTAATTACTCATAACATTTTTTAACGAAAACGTTAAAACAATGAAAGACTTCCTCATAGTTGTTTAAGGGCAGTGTAACCATAGAAAAACAAATAAATGATTGTTAAACGTTCATGGGAAAATATTGTTATCGTTCCAACACTGGTGTTAAAAAGTATCATGGTAACGTATGTTCTCCACCAGACATATTTTACATAACATCTTCGAAAGTACAAACAATGTATTTTGAATATATACGGAGAAGAACAGCTGAAAAATAAAACGAGGAAAATAATTCTTATATCCAGTTTTTCTCTATTTAACCGCTGACCACGAGGGGTTTTCTTTAAAGGGATTGTATGCACAGCGGTAGTGGACTTTAAAGTTCTATTTAGATTTTTTCAAAGAAAGATCAATTGATTAATCTATTTAAAAAAAGTAAATATACGAGCTCAAATAAAAACATTTTTGTAAATTTTGTGAAAACAAAGATTCCTCAGCTGATAATATGCTGAGATATTTTCTCTACGTGTGTCTGTTAAAAAAGTGAAAGAACGAAATTTGTAGTATACGTTTTTTTTGTGTAAACACATTATATAGTGCAACTGATAATTCCTCTACTCACCTAACTTTATGATGCAATTTTCAGTGGAGTTCGAGTCAGGGTTGTTAGGTCTTGTTCTTTCAGATGTTTTAAAACTTTTCACCAGAAATTTATAGAGAAGAAATTGAAAAGAAAAAAAACAAAAAAAAGCGGAACATGAATCTCGTCCCAGCTAAAAATTTCTAAACCTTTTTCAGATTTCAACGTGGTTGCGACAAATTTATGTTCATTACATAAGTATTTTGTATATTAATGTTTGCTAGGTTGGTGATTACTGCTAGTGGCGGATCCAAAAGTAAAGGAATTGTGAAGGGTCACGTGCCACATTATTTCCTGTCAGTCTGTATCACCAAAAGGGCTTATTTGCACGTTTTTCTTTTATGCTTTAATGTTCACGAGATTATTGATCCGCCAATGACTAAAAAACTACTTCGCAAATTGTTTCGTCCCGTTACCGGTTACAAGGTCTATAAAGAAGAAAAACCGCTGAACAAGGTACAGCGGTAAATATGTCCATAACAACATGATCAATTTTTTAAAAAAACATTATCGAAATGAAGAATAATCAAATGATAAGCATGATGTTAAAAATGAAGTTTTCTTAATTGAAAATGAAAGTAAATAAAGGGAGGATCTATGAAATCATAATTTCTTCCACAAGAAACGTGATAATGATTTTAATTTTAATTTTAATAACACGACAAGTTTCTTTGACGTGTTTTAGCACCTCAACATAATTTACATGTAAATCAATTCACTGAATGATTCGGTTGCTACGCAAATTAACTTTTCTTTAACATTTTTTTTTCTTTGAAAATTAATTTTTTTCCCCGTCTCAATTATATTTTTGCTTAATTCTTTAAGAGCACGTGAGCTACGTACTAAATCAAACATAACTATCCCTTTAAAAATTTCTATTAAACCTATTATCGCATTTTCTCTTTAGAATTTCTCTTTTCTTTTTCTTTTCATTTAAAAAAAAAAAATCAAAACTTCATTTTTTAAAGAATTTTGTTTCCAACCCCCTTTGTTTGTGTCTTTCATTTAAAATCCACGTGGCGAACTGTGAAAATTCTGTTAAAACATCTCCAATGCTTTTGTTTGTCGATAACAATAGAATTGTAGGTTTTGCGGGCACATAACAATATCAGCGGCCGACAATAGAAAACGTATAAATACTCCTGTGAACATTTTTTCGGTCAGCAGTTGTTGAACGGTCAGCAGCAAGAGTAGTATAGTGGACAGCAGTTTTTACAAGAAGATTAACCTCGATTTCAAGAACTCAAGTTGAACCTGCAGAAATTGTTTTGGGGGTAACTATCCTAACCCATCCTTTATAAACATGCAAATTTACGAAACAGCTATGAAAGAAGATATTCCGTCAAGTCCCGATGATTGGAGTTGGGCATCGTCTGACGAAGACGTTATCAAATCGTCGAAGTCGCCCCTCAACTGCGTTGCTGACAAATCCAAACGATTGAAAGCTAGTGCTCGCGAAAGACGCAGACGACATGTTCTGAACGACGCCTTAGAAAATCTTCGACACAAAGTACCATGCGTGAACAAACGCTCCACAAAACTGTCCAAAATCGAAGTCCTGCGGTTGGCTATTGATTATATAGCAATGTTGAGTTGTTACCTGAACTACACGTCGCCGCCGCCGACACCTGAACCGTCCTATCTTAATGACGGTTATTATGAGGAGATGGCAAATACTTACAGCCAACAAGTTCTTCTGAATCAAAGATGGAATCAAAGACATGATTTCACAGAGGTATATAAATATACTATGCCATATTTTTTTCAACTTTGAACGCTGAACAATTTTCGGTTTAGTTTTACTTATAATATGTTCCTTCAAAGCCGACACTGGTTTTTATATATTAAAAGGTGGAATTGGATTCCCGATATTTTTTGCCTGTTAAGCGACTCAATTTCCACTAGGCCGACGGGGGCGGTGATTTTGCGTTAAAATTCTGTTCAGATTGGTTAAAATATTTCCTTCAATAACAACACGGCTTTATTACATGCGAACAATTCTAATAGTTCTTCATTTTGTAGTCAATTGAAGTATTCTAATAAGTATTTATTTTGTTTTTGCAGCAATTACCAACGAACGATTGCTGGTCACCGCAACACATGAACAACACGTCGTTTGAAGGTGACTACTATGCGACACTGAATGGATTTTGATGACGAAACCGAACCGAACCAAACGTAATGTTTTGACGATTAGAAGATACTCTCAATGATGCCTTCGCTTCATGGAAAAATCTTCACAAAAAATTGAAAAAATAAACACAAAGTTGATAATTACGGATACGCGCCATATCTTTCGCCATGTCTTAGTGGTTTCATGTTTTACTATAGCAACTTGGGAAATTTCATTTTAGGAATTTCGCACCAGATTTTTATTCCATGCTTATGGCGTAACTCGGCAACGTGCGTAGCTACTACTGTCAACAACTTTGAATCTATTGTTTTGCATAATATTTAAATGAATTCTTTATATACATGTATATACTTGTAAATACAGATTTGTATAAATATTCGATTTTAAAGATTTTAATATATTTCTAACAATTCTTAACATAGTTTGTATTTTTTTAAAGACTTTTAGTTACCCTCTTGCGCTAGGCGTGGTTTCCATCAATAAAGGCAGCAGCCAAAAAATACATGAAAATTTATGCAAATGCCCATCAGAAATTCTTCAGTAAAAGTGATTTGATTTTCCATATTTGGATGATTTGTTATGATAAGATCTTCATTAGAAAACTCCCTGATCTTGACACTCATAGGTTATTTTGCATTTACTTCTATAACACCACTTACCACAATCAATGCAAAGTACTTTACTTAAGTAATTATTTACAGTTAGTAATTTTTAAGTAATTATTTACAAATTAATTATACCAGTGTTTTCAACCAATTAGGAGCCATCGACTGACCGCATGCTGGCCAGTGGACAAGTTAGATCAATGCTTAACGAAACTTAACGTACTTCGGGTAAATATTGTTGTAGTTTTATAGAGTACACGTTTTTTTTTTATTAGAACCTCGTTTATAAGAACATTCAGGCTGAGATTTGGCCAAAATCTAAGAACATCGAAAGAACACTGCCAGGCTGAGATTGAGAAAAATAAATAAATCAGTCAATGTTTGATTGTTCAAATATAAAGAGCTATTTCTGATATCAGTCTATTTAGATATATACATAAACTACAATAAAACAACTTCTACCCCATCAAAATCCTCTATCCCTATAAAATCCTCTTCCCCATCAGTGTATCGTACTTTATATTTGCCAATACGGCTATTGAAATATCTGATCTCTCCTTTGTACCAGCCGCTCTCGTACAATGCTTTTAGCTCTCTTCCTATCAACTCGTCATCCTCACTTCGATCCTCAACATTGTCAGGAACACTTTCAACGATAATTTCTTCATCTGGAACTTCTTCCACATCATCAACAATTTGGACATCGCTAGGATCCTCAGCTTCAGCGATACCATTTGGCTGCTCAGGGTTTGCAGAAAGAGGCTCGATAAACTCAGCTGGCGGTGGCACTTTATAATTTTCCAGCCCTTCTGGTTGGATCTTGTCATCATCCTCACCATTAGCGGTAATCAAGCAGCCGGTTTTTTGGAATAATCTCCAGCGAAACGAGTCATAGGCAGACCCAATAAGCTTTTGATAGGCGTTACCAACCCAATGGGTAATAAGGATCCGCCGTTCTTTGGCCGTAAATGTCCCACCATACCATTTGTCAGCATTTGAATTGTCGTCAAGCCAGTTGGTATGCTCTTGGTTGACAAAGCGTTTTAATAGCTCTGCATATCCTGCATCAACAGGTTGCCAAAGATCGGTGGCGTTAGGTAGCCCGTACCAAACTATTCCGGAAGAAGTGCTCGAGACAGCGCTTTTAAAAGAATCACTTAACTGGGCGGTCAAGTTGTCACAAAAAAGGACATATCTAGATTCTTTTTCGACTATCGGGGACAATGTCTTTTCAATCCAGTTAAGGGAGAACTCCGTGTCTGCCCAGGCATTTACTTGAAAATAGACGTCCACATCCTTGTGCCAAGCCTTCTTTTCATCCTCAGAGATCATTTTGCCCTTGCCACGAAAGATAACAGCTATGTGTGGTTGCTCGCCAGAAGGTCTGAAGCAAACTTGCAGCGTGCATTGGCGTTTGTCAAGGCCGCTTCCTGGTTGGCTGATCCAGACCTTGTGGTTTTTGCTCTGATTTTTCTCTATGATTTCGTATGTGCGTTTAGTCTCAACAGCGAAGGGTAAAGGAGACTGGTCGACATTGAACCTTTGTTTTGGTACAAACCTGCCCCATTTTGGATCGTAGCCATCGTTTTTGCCAGTCTTCACAAGCCTTTCTCTGGTTGTTCCGTGCCACTTGAGAAGGCTATCTCGGAATGCCTCTTTCGATTGTTTACGATTTCTTTGACGCAATCGCATGCGGATGTGATTTCTCTTGATAAAGGCGGTTATAACATGTTTGCGTATGGTTGCGTTAGGGTCGTTTTTCAGTTGTCGTTGGATTTTTCTTGCTCGTGACCACAACCAGCCAAAATTCACGCGATGTCCTTTCGATCGGGCAGTTTTGAATTCAGCAAGGAGTTCCTTGTACAATTCGTTGTATTTCTTGGCGGGTTTTATCTTGAGATGTTTCTTGTATTCGGAAGCCGCACATTCAAGTATTTTGACCTTGTTTTTATACCATTTGGAAACTAACGAGCGGTTGATGTTGAATTTAGCTGCAAGTATATCTTGTGAGATTCCTGCTTCATAGTCATGAATCACCTGGGCTTTTTGAATGGCTGAGTGTTGCTCTCTCCGATTTTGCCCGCGTCTGTTCGTTGTTTTTTTCGTGGCTACTTCACCCTCTAAAGGGGTACCCGAAGAAACAGCGTCAACCAAATCACTAACAACTTCTTTGACAATGGTTTGAACGAGATCATCGTTGTTTGTAGCGATAGCTTTCGTGGATGTTTGCTTCACCGCACTGAAATGAGAAGTTCCAAGATTTAATTTTACTTGCTGCGTGTTTTAACTCTCAGTCCAAAATCCTGCACTTCATTGTAAACTGGAAAGGTCCAAATTCAAATATTAGTAGCACAATGACCTCAATGTAATTCGAAAAATTAATGAAATAGTTATGTACAGTAATTGTCGTAAATTCGGTAGCTACGTAGAAAGAAAAAGACAAAAAAGGTAAAACTGTAACAAAAACTTACTTTGCATGCTTGCATTTCAAGTGAATACTGTAACCTTGCTCATTGAAAAATTTCATGTTGCAAAAATCACAATTTATTCGACGAGGTGGATCACTCTCAACATAATCTGGAATTTTTACGTCAATAAAGTTATTTCTGTGTTTAACCTTTTTGGTGAAAAGATATTTCCCAAGAGTAGTTTGACGCTTCATATTATCTCACCAAGGCACTTGTGTTGAGTGAAAAATGAAAAAGCACACATTTTGCATTCGCCTAAATTGTTTTTCTTTAATTCACTATGGGCCTCTATACAATTCCCATAGGAAAAATTGACACTTCGAATAAAAAAAGTGTCTAGGATAATTCGTCTAATTATGAAGCCTTTTGTTTCAAATTTATCATATGTAGCTATGAAATGTTTTTTCAGGTGAAATGGATAAGGGTCCTTGTCAAATAATTTTTTTCTTGTTTTTTGTTTGAATTTCTATTAAGAACGTTAATAAGAACACCTGAGGCTGAAAATCTTCAGAAAAATAAGCACATCCAGCCTCAGCCGAAATTTAGGTGTTCTAATAAAAAAAAAAACGTGTATTGCAATAATGATATTCCTTACGAAACTAAAGTCAAACCTGTACATAGCGGGCATGCCATACACATATTTCGGAACCTGTCGAATTACAGTCAAAACCTTAGGAAAAAAACAACCACCATTAGGCGGATTGACCTTCATAGCGAGACAGTGTTGGTACACAAAGGACTTTTTATAATCTCCTATTATTTATTTTGTGCAATATTGTCAACCCTCCTGATGGTATCCTTGGTTACTAGATGGTTTAAGAACTAAGACTTTCCATTATCATAGAAATCATAACGATACAAATTGATCCTAGGAGGCGAATTAAAACACATAGTGTATCCCGGTCTTAAAACATGAGTGAAAGTTAATGATGACAATTAAAACTTGTGTAGCTGCAGATAAAATTTAAAATATAGATAGGTTGCTATGATACAACAAGAAGATGACACAGCTTTTACACCCAGCAACGAATAGGCCCGTTACCCAACATAGTAGCACATATCTATATCCATAAGTAATCCTTATTATTTTAGTTCATGTCAATTACGTAGTATAGGGATTCGTATGAAGCTAATTCAGAGCAAAAATATCGTCTCTCAAGTTTTGAATCGTTTTAAATGTTGATTCGTGGCGTCATTAATCGACTGAATGTTTAATTGTAAAGACCTTTTTATAAATTACGTCACGACATCCATCGCCACGATTACAAGATGAATAGTAATGACATTGGCTTCGTTTATAAAAAGAAGTGATACATCAAGGTTTTTTAACGATCAGTGGCGGCTCTAGAACTTAGGCTCATAACCTAATTAACACTTAAGATTAATAAGTAATTTTCTGACACTGTACTTCTCCATTTTTAGTGATCCGCAGTTGCCGATGTTCTTTTATCTCGCCTGTTAGTTAAAATAATGTCTTTTAGTTACAACACGATGATTTTCTAATGTCGTAGAAAAAACCCACGACAAAATTTAAAGGTTTATTACAGAAGTTTTACAATTTCTCATAGATTTCCGGAATGTTTCGAAGTAAAGCTAAGTATAGCATTTTGTTTGATTAACATGATTTATTCTTGGAACCTTCGTGAAAGATGTAAAGAAGGAGTGCATTTTGTTTGGTACTTGCCACAACTTCCCTTAGTTACCAAACAAATGTTATACTAATTATTTTGTTTGCATAATTAGCATAATTCCTAAGATTGCCACTATGCTCTGATATGTCTTTGGTATGTTTGCAAATATATATTTGTTTACATTATTTGCATGATTAACTAGTTATTGAAATTATTCAAAATGGTTTTCCCGCAGTTATTAGAAGCGCTGCCAACAAACAAATGAATTTTGATGAGAGTCGGAGGAAAAAGGCTTTCACCGTGGTAAACATCCGTGGTAAACATCCGTGGTAAACATCCGTGGTAAACATCTGTTTTTTATCATTATGTTAATGATAATGCGTTAGATAATGCCAAAGTATTGTTTGAGGGACAGCTTTTGTTTTGTTTTATTTCAATCGTCTTTTAAGTTCGATAATCAGACTGTCTTACAAACAGGTTTACAACATTGATAATTTTAGTCTGTTAGTCTGTTGTAAGCTTTAAAATCTAAACTTTTACTCCATAAAAACAAGGGATGTTTTGGAAAAAATAGCAAATAGGGTAACCGGAAATGTTCCGGCTTTGATGACTTCCTTATGGACCTTAGATCTAGTTTTCAAATTGTACGTAAAAAAATACATCCTTGTTGTCAAACTAGGACCTTGATGGTCTTTGGTGCAAACGCTGATAAAGTTGATACCGTCTCAATGTACTCCAATACAAAAAAAGCAGTGAAAAATCAAACTTAATAAAAACAGAACCAGCTAAACCTGATCTCAAATGAAATATTTGAAATATTTGATAATCATAAAACACGCATAAATCATTTTGGTTGAAATTCTCTTGTTTCGTTTGAAAGAAGGAGGCGTTACGCAACAATGTCTTCGTTTACCCAGACAGAAATAACAAAGTTTTGACCGCAAACAATTAATGATGGCATGTTGTTAGATCAACCTGAAATTAACAATTCTCGTAAATCAGGTTTTTCATCCGGTTTTTGTATTGATTCCTTAATTACATTATTATTCAGTGAGTTATGTAATTATTCAATTTCCTATGGAATGGTTGCTGGTAACAATCGAACCTTGTGTGAATCAAATTTGATAAACACCATTAACGAAGCGTGGCATAGTATTAACTTTGGACAGAATCAAGTATCTGTTTTCTTGAGGGCAAATCTTCCACTAAATAATGAGGTGGATCAAAGATCAGGCAAAAAAAAGTGGAGGAATACATTGTTATGGAATTCCTGTTCTATCTTAAATGTTGGTTAGATTACTTGCACGTTTTTCTTTTTACTCTAAGTAATTTAACTCCTGTTTATTAATTTTGCCGAATCTCTGGATCAGCGTCTGTAAGGGAATGATGAGAAAACTCACAAGAAATGGTGGTTCCTTGGTTTGATTTGGTTTATTTATTTAGAGCATAACCGCATCATAAGTTCATCTAATTACTAAAATTAATTTTTTAGAATCAACAAACATGTTTGATATACTTGAGTAGTTATGAATCAATAACCTCATTTAAAAAACGGTTTACTTCACTAAATCGCCTGATTTCCTGTGGATAAGCAAAGAATCGCCTTGGGAAAATTCATCGTTTACAATAATGAAGAAAAAGTTTCGCATCATAGAAATATCAGATTCAATGGCTATAAGAGGAAGAAAAAAAAGTTCAAGAAGGTTCATTTGAGAATGGAAGCTTTGTATCAGATTGTATTTATATCATGGAAAGCCATTCGTGAAATGCAATCCTCCCTTCAAATATGCCATCTTTATTCCAGTAACGTACAAATATGGCTTTGTTTTTTTCATTACTGTTTCGTTTCTTTTCTACAAACATGATTAATATACTTGAGTAGCTATGATTCAATACACGTATTTAAAAACGGTTTACTTCACTAAATCGCGCATTCCCTGTATATAAGCAAAGAATCGCCTTGGGAATATTCGTCGTTTACAATAATGAAGAAAAAAATTTCGCATCATACAGGCTAGAACTCGTCTTAGGAAACTTTTTCATAAACAGCTATCTTCCTGTAACTTACAAGTAGTTTTTAATTAACCACTGAGACTTGGTTCTTTATTTCGGTTTAAGGATAAACTCCCTTAATAGGCGTATTTAGGGTCAGTCAAAAAAGTAGAGTCCAAGTGTCGATTAGGTTATTTGCACGTTTTCCTTTTCTATTTTAAATGACTACACTCTCCTCCACAAAATTTGACCAAGCTCTAGTTACGCCTCCGCCCCAAGTCTCTACTTGCTGGTGTTGTATATAAATTTTCGTGTAGTAGCTCCAACGCTACTTATATAGACGGGTAAACATTGTTTACATTTTTACTGAAAAGCGACCCGATTCAGCAGTCAAAAGAAACAAATAATATTCTTTTGACTGCCAAAAGACGGTCACCTCGTGCCGCTTTTCAGTGAAAATGTAAACAATGTTTACCCGTCTATTGGCAAAAGTATGCGACACCTAAAAGTTAAAGCATGTGAACACTGCTGACATGAACGATTTCACGTCAGACGCAACAAATTACATCTTGGAACTTAAGGAGAGTCATACAGAAAGACAAACCTCTGCTGAACCGAAATATCACGTCAGTTCCATTGTATTTGTTTAATTAATTTTTAATTATTTTTTTTAAACAAAAAATTATTGTATAATTGTAAAGGTCGAAGGTTCGACCCGAAGGTTCGACACGAATGTCTGAAGCAATGTTTTGGGAGTGTTTGATGCGAAGACACGACAGTTAGACTCGAAGACTTGCCTCTCCGGTCAAAAGGGTCGAAAGTTTGACACGATGCTACGACGATTCGATGCGAAGACACGGCAGTTTGACTTTGACACCGAATTAACTTCATAGTGAATGGGCCGAAAGCTTATAATAAAACATATTTTAGAAAAGTTGTTTGTTATCTCAATTCTACCTTTATTTTGTTCGACATGTCAAAAGTCTTAATATGCGATCTTTAATCACTTTTTTTTTCTGTATAACTTTTTGAAGTACGTTCATCCATAAAGACATGAAGGACAGTAACATCAAGTATTCAAATCTTCATTGAATTTTTATACAATGACGACTGATGCATGTTGGCTGTACTTTTCTCTTTTATGTTATAATAATGATATTTAGAAATTACTTGGTTGTTACTCTCCCCTTTTCATATCTCTATGGTTCACCTAAGGATCATTTCAGGAACAAAAAAAAAAAAAATCTTAAAAGAATTTTGTTCTATTAAGAATAGGTTAGTAAAAATAATTGAGATGTTCATCGTAAGTTTTCATTCCAAAAGCCGATACCTTATGTAGCCTATGTAATTCCATACTCAAGTCAAGACTTCACATGTTTGCAATACAAATGGATTTAAACAAGAATAAACATTTACAAGTGTGGAAGAGAAAAAGATACCTTACCACCATCGCATTTGCTTGGCAGAGTTACTGTATTGGCGTTGAATCGAGCTTGACACGAATCACCTTATGGATCTATTTAAAAGATTTGGTGCATGGAAAAGGGGCAAAAATTTACTACAGCGCGATATCACTTGTGTATGCTGTCAGTGTTATCATGTTTTCCTTGATAGTGACAAGATATGTAGATAAAAGTAGAAATGTTAGAGCAACAGTTATTGCAGGGAATGCACTGATAGCTTTGGGCAGCTTTATCTATTCGTTGCCGTTTTCTCCTTTTTTGCTACTTGCTGGACGAGCTATTAGTGGTAGTGGTTCATCAATACGTGCCGTAATGTCTGGAGAATTGGCACGAAGTTGGCCTGGGAAAGATTTGGTAAACAAATTTACATTAATGTGTGGGTGCTATGTGCTTGGGTATACAACAGGCCCTGGCATCAACATTTTTTTCGTATCCATCAACATTAATATTGGTGCCTGGAGGATTTCTTATGAGAACATTCCTGGCTTATACTTAGCTGCATTGTTTATACTATCTACAATAACCTCAACAACTATGGTTTTTGATTTGTCAAAGGAATACAATGTGAAACAGTTGCAAAACAGTGTTGTAATTAAAAGAAACAGTGCCAAGCAAGACTTTATGTCTTTATTTACAACGTTTGGTCCAGCATTTATTATCTGTCTGTCCATTGGTTCCACTTATCTGATAGCCAATTGCGACATTTGGTTGCCAATGATTGCTTTTGACGTACTGGGCATCAAAATGAAAGAACTGAGTATATTTCTGCTTTTAGAAGGTGTCACCTGCGCAGTGTTGATGTTTATACTGTCTGTATGCCGTTTCAGTCATAAACAAATTGTTAACATTGGTGCTGTTGGCTTGCTAGCGCTTTCTCTCTGGATTGGGATGTTCCTAGTTATGGACCAAGGCAAACTAAACCCCGCACAAAAAATTCCGGTCTTGTTACTATTTTGTCTATCAAGCGGGTTTGTTACTGTCAACGAAAATTTCTTTTTAACGACCGTTTTAAACAAATTGGTGAGCTCGAGAATGCAAGCATTTACAGAAGGAGTTCGATTGTCCAGTTCACGTATCGGGTTGTTAATGGGATTTTTTCTAGCTCCGTTCCTTTTTGGCTGGATCAAGATTGTCGCCAGCGTTTATATTGTCATGGTTTTTATTGCTCTTTTGATATTAATCTCTAAGCGAAATTTATACATCGGTAACGAGGTTCTGATACATTGATCAATTTAAGTTTAGATCTAATGAGTCGATTAAATCAACTAATTTGAAATCCAAGCCTGTTCAGCAGGATTTGAGATCGTTTAAACGAGACATGAACTTGAAATCTTCTATTATATATGCCGATTTCAATACGTCATCTTCCTTCAAAAACAAATGTTGATTTAATCTAACCATGCATGGTAAAGTAACGCTTGAAGAATATTCAAAGTTATTTTAACAAATTATTAATTCAAATCAATTTATTAAATTAATTATAATGTGTATTGTTGAAGTCCATTGTCGGTATTATTAACTTGAACTGTAGTTTGTGATCAAAGCGAGTGCATGTTAAATATAGCCTATTTGAAAAGATCAAGATCATGAATAAATGGCAGTAGCCTCCAGACTACAGTAACTGTGGGTTAAAAGTAAGGAATCACTCTTAAAATGATCCACATGCACAAAATTCGATTGAATCAAAATTCGACTCTCAAAGAAATGCATGGAAGTAAGACTGTGAAAAGGTTTTATCCTTAGGCTTTCCATCACCGTATTTTTCCTTCCGATGTGTTCTTTTTCTAAAATATTATTACTTTTTCATCAATGTCAATAAATGATTTGATTAACGATACAACACTGTTTCTTGTTTCTTTCTGTTGTTTATTCTGAGCCCATTGATCAATGCACCTTTCTCGAATTCTTGTTTAAACAACGTATTGCAACTTAGTTACCATGTTCCGCATGTATGTATGTATGTATGTATGTATGTATGTATGGATGGATTTACAGTCAAATTCTGGTAGGTAAATTCTGTATAATGCAGATATCTCTATAAAGTGGACAGCTTTTTTATCCACCAATGGTGTCCCTTTTATAGAGATTCCACTGTACAATCAGTAAAACAATAAATTGCGTGAAACCGTGGATGGGCATGTTGCTTAGGTAATAATGCGGTTTTTAAACAGATCTATTATCCGTGATTATAATAATTTAATGCTGATGGTCCCTAATGTAAGCGCCAGAGGCGGATCGGCGGGTTAGTCAAAGAAAGTGGAGGAGTACAGAGTCATGAAGTTCCTGTAAAAACATAAGTGTTGATTAGGTTATTTGCACGTTTTTCTTTTATACGCTTAATGACCGTACTCTCCTCCATAAATTTCGACCAGGTTCTAGATCTGCCTCTGAAGTCCCTAGAAACAAATACTACTGACGAACAATTCTGTAAATAAAACCTGTAATTGTGGTGATATACTGTTTTGCACATATAGTGACAAACATCTATATTTTGCGAAAAAGACTGAAGATTGGTTATTTTGGTTTGGTTCCAGGCATTTATCACTTTAAATGGTAATATCTCTGGAATCAAAAATACCATTCCAAAAATTCCAAAAAAATTCAAAAAAGTATATTTATTTTGTTAACTTCCTATTTATAAACAAAATGGTTCACAATGATCAGAATTAATTTCTTGAGAATTTCCATTAGAAGATATTTCATGAGAAAAATAACAAAAGTATTCTGGCACGAGCTGTATGGGTTTTTGGTTTTCAACTACTACAACCTAATTCCCACTAGCAACATAAACATAAGCATGCGCGTTAAAAATGAATTACAATAATTAACATTATAGCATAAACATACATACAGATAATTGCCTTTATTAGACCTTGTAAGATGTTATACTAAATTATACTCTAATTTGAATCCACCTCTTCATAATGTATATTGCCATAGTTGACTCTGTGGGGAATTGCATTGTAATTTATTCATTTCGGGCGTAATTATAACGCCACGGTCTTAATCGAAAGTCATTAACTAATTCTTGTCTTTTCCTATAAAAGCCACCCTCCCTGATAAGTGAAAACAAAACATATATTAATGGAGGATATTTGTATTTGCTCGAGACAGGAACGTACATTGTGACGTGTTCGTGTTCTCCCCATCTCGTATAAATTGTTTTTAGTGAAAATGCCCGTGTGACGACGTCTACTCTCTGCGCTGTGCTTGATTTCATTATAGTACTCGGCAAAACGGTACGCCGGATGCGCAAAACTCCCACTTGGGAAGAAACATACCCTTCGAACCAGTACAGTACCGTATGTTCTCGAAGTATAAGAACCGCCGAAGCTCTACAGCGACTTTATTTTGTGTGTCGTCATTAAGAGTATTCGTTTCGTCGTATTTTTAAAGTTCATCTTCTTTGGTCTTTATCGCCATTATCGTTTATGTATTTTGAATGTTTGTGTTGTTATGTCTTGTACTCCGACTTCAAGTTTTCTTTTTGGAACTTGTTCGGTTGATTATTCGAAAAACAGGTGCTTCGATTTTCACTGTAGTAAATGTTCCGGTATTGATTCTCTCATCGTTTGTGGTGACATGAAAGGAAACAAATAAAGTTGATTAGTGGGTTGAGTTTACCTCACGTGTACGTTTCTGTTATCGCAGAGAATAAATAAAGCGTGTGCTTTCTCTTTTATATCCCTCCATCGCTGCAATTATGCGCATGCGCGATGTTCTCCCATTTTCGTTGCCGGAACCGAAAAGAAACTTCCTTTCCGACTATTCTTCGAACTGTCGGAAAGGTCGCTTCTTGTCTTTTCCTATAAAAGCCACCCTCCCTGATAAGTGAAAACAAAACATATATTAATGGAGGATATTTGTATTTGCTCGAGACAGGAACGCAGATTGTAAAAAAGAGAGAGGCAAATTTTTGGTAAATTAATATCTGTTAAATTAAATATTTATATTCTTTGTAATTGTTAATCTTTGACATTTCCCATCTTTGATATATCTGTCCCTGGAGCTACTTGTCAACCATCTGCCATGCTTTCGAATTTGTCTGTCTGAAATGCCCGAATTTGCGGCAGTAGAAGCTCCTCCGGATCTCAAAGAATGTAAACCGTAACGGTGTAAGTTGTTTCCCAATATAGGTTGAGCGAATCTAAGAAAAGAATCTCTCGCCGTCGTGTAAGAAATGGGCTTGGAACCTAAGGCTCTATGACCTGCATGGGTCTTGACCAGTCGGCAGATGAGAAAATTATCTGGTTTATTTCTTAGTTCGGCTTTGTCTATATATTTGTTCAACCAAAAAACGGGGCAGTATGCCGTGCCTGTTTTGGATATCATGATCACGTGGCCTTCTCTTAGTTGGTCAGTTTTGGATTTTGGAAGTAAAATCTCGACGTGTTCAAGATGCAAAGACAAATGTTTTACTTGAACGAACAGGAGCTCGCTGATTCTCATGAAGCCAGCAAACCCAAGAAGTGATAATACGAGAAATCTCAAATGTAATAAATTTCCTTTGTCAAGCTTGTCGATAATTTCTTTAAGTATATTGGCTGTCAAAGGTTCTTTTTGATTTTTTGTAGAGTATTGAGCCGCGAGTCTCTTTGCCCCTTCGAATGCTAATTTGACGAATGGATGTTCTGTAGGCGAAATGAAGCCTGAGTGAATGTGACCCCAGCGTATTCCCATAAAAGCGGCTGTAACTGTGCCTGTTTTTCCTCCCTCTGCTATGAGATCATTGAAATATGTTGCGATAAAAAAAGGATCTGCTGGACAAGCTGCTACCTCTTCAAATTTTGAAGCCCAGGCTTTCCACGCATACCAAGACGTTTTATATTTAGCTAGGGTGGATGGCGCGTATGCTGGTTCAAGTAAAACCGGCAAGTTATCTGCCTTAGCTTTCAGCTCTTGATTTTGAATGTTATTTAAAGTTTTCCAAATACCACTCTGATATTCGTCTGAAATAAATAAAAATTAACAGTAATTTGGTAACGTGGTGGTAACAGGAGGGGGGAGTAAATGAGTATGATATTTGTAGTGTGCTTTGTATATCTATTTAGACTCATATTTATATATAAATACATTTGTTTATTCTGTCCTATTCCTTTATCTGTTTGTTGTGATGGATCTGGAAGGAGTGTTCGCCTATTTGCTGCGTTGCCTCATGTGGGTGTGACGCTTCTTTTCTAATATGCGAGGTTCGTCTCATGTGGCCGTGCCGTTTTTGCATTTTATGATCAAAAATCGTCTCATGTGGACGTGCCCTTTTCGCTTTTCGTGAAAATCGTCTCATGTGGACGTGCCCTTTTCGTTTTTAACGAGCGAAAATTGTATCTTGTGAACGTGCCTTTATGCTTCATGTGAGCATGCATCAACCTGCAAGGAGTTTTATGTAAACGAGAAGTCTATTAATAAAGCTATAGTGCGAAATTTAGGAAAGCCTTGAAACACGGAATGTGACATGGAGTAGTTGATGAAATAAGGGCGTAAGTACATGCAATCTTTGAGAAAGTCCTGAAAGTCTTTTCCGTTCTTGGTGATAACAGGCCAGAAATGCGATGATTTCCATTCGGGAATAAGCAAAACGCCTGTAGCTTTGCAGAGTTGTAGATGTTTTACGGTTCGGATTATTTGACTTGTCGGAGGGCACAGCCAGTTGCAATCTCCTTCCCAGTTACATGTGAATGCATTAACAGCTCTTGTTTATTCTGTCCTATTCCTTTATGGTGTTGGGGCACAAAAGACGTGAATTAAAAACCTCTGACTTGGTGTTTAGATCATCCGCGAATCTGTCAACCGTGAATTTTCCAAAGTGTTCTTGAATTTTGTTGAATGAAGATAGATCTATTCCCCAGTTGTCAGTGTCTTGAAATTTAGATAAACTATCGGCTACAATGTTTTCTTCTCTTGGGAGCCATTGAGGTTCGATTTCAACGTTGTGTTTTATGCATAGACCGTAAATGTCCAGGGAGATGTTATGTAAAGCAGTTTTTGTGCTGCCGTTTAAAATAATTTGTGCCACGTTTTGATTATCTGAGTGCCAAAGAATTTTCTCGTTAGAAAGAATTGAGCCGAAAGAAATGAGCAACAGTTTTACAGAGAGTAATTCGCGGTAGGTTGAACTTTGATTAATTTCTGACTTTTTGAAATCTCCTCTGGCAATGATGTTTCCTAATCTTTCTACGATAAACCCTCCATAATCAGTGTCACTGGCGTCGGAATACACGACCTTTGTTGTATCCGGTTTTTTGCGAAAAGCAAACCCGTTGCAAAATTTTAAATTCTTTTCCCAAAATGTTAGTTCTGGAGCGACGTTATCACCTATATCCCGTATGTCAAACCAGGATGATCGGCTTTCGATAAATTTGTACATGCTCCTTGTGAATAATCTGGTTAAAAAACCGATTCCTAATCCCATAGATATGATGTGACCGGTTATTCTCGATAGAAATTTGGCGGATGTCGCTTGAGATGAGAGAACGGATCTAATCATATAGGTCAAGGCAGTGATCTTGTTTTCAGGTACGTAAAACTTCATTGCTGTCGTGTCGATCTCGAATCCTAGCCATTTTCCTCGTTGGGATGGGGTCAGTTTTGACTTTTCAATGTTGATTACGAATCCAGCCGATGTTAAATCCTTCTTGATTATTTCGTTACAGATAAAATTAGCTGCTTTAAAGGTGTTGGCCCCGGCGATCCCGTCATCTATGTAAATGGCGCACCTGATTCCCAAGCTTCTCCATCTTTTTATGAAAGGCCTGGTGCATTTCGTGAACACGTAGCAAGCAGATGCTAGGCCAAAAGGTAAAACCTTGAATCTATAAAATTTTATCGTGCCGTCCAAAAATACCCAAGCAAATCCCAGATAATCGCGAGAAGATTCGTGAATTTTTATATGATGATAGCCTGCCTTCAGATCGAAAGTACCGAAGTAAAAATCCTGTTCAAAACTATTAGCTATTGTTTTAAGATTTTCGGATTTAAATTTAGTGATTTGGATGTTTTGGTTGACGTGTCGCAGATCAAGTACTAAACGCAGTTTGTTGTTCTTTTCAACAACAGATAATGGGTTGACGCAAATAGGCATTTTGCTCACTTCCTCGATGCAAGCATTCGTTAAAAGCTCGGCAATACTTTCTTCGACGAAAGTTCTGTTCCTTAAGCTGGAGGCGTTGTTTTTGGCATAGAAAGATGGAGGTCGCGATAAAAATGGTAGACGATAACCTTTAAGTAAGACTTTCTTACCCTTTTCCAACTTTTCTTTGGCTTCTTCGATATCGCTTTTCCCAAGGTCTTCCAATGCATCATCGATTAGATCTAAAACTTCGGTGTTGTGCTGGAACATTTTCTTGTTTCCGTCTTTCTTGAATCGTCCAATTTTTTCTTCTTCTTTAGGTTCTCGATGCTGTTGTGACAGACTTCCTTGTACGTTTCTGCAGTTTACCTCACGTGTACGTTTCTGTTATCGCAGAAAATAAATAAAGCGTGTGCTTTCTCTTTTATATCCCTCCATCGCTGCAATTATGCGCATGCGCGATGTTCTCCCATTTTCGTTGCCGGAACCGAAAAGAAACTTCCTTTCCGACTATTCTTCGAACTGTCGGAAAGGTCGCTAACATGGACGTATAAAAAGAGAAGGACTTTCAACTTCTATAAATCCATTTAAATAAAGCTCGCCTCGTCTTATTGAAATTTTAAGGCAGTTTCAAATCTCCCTCTGATACAGTTAAGCATATCTGCTTCTATTGGCTTCTAAGATCGAAAAAAACATCTAAACAAAAATCCAGTGAAACGCGAGGCGAGGATTACTTCAAAGGCATAGCGACATAAAAGATTTTAAGAATAGATTTGAAAAGCCTTAGAAGTTAGTTGTTAGTCCTCTCTTTTTATACGTCCATGCTATTAATATGAAAATTTGTTTATTAGCAAAGAAATGAAATATCTTTTGAAGAAAAAAACCTGGAACCAACTAAGAGGGAAAAAATGTTATTAAAACCGGTGTATTTACATATTGCAAGACTTGAGATTTCCCCCCGTTATGTTTCTTGTATGTTTTTTGATTCACACTTGAAAACCGTGTTGCAAACGCTTCTTGCATTTTTTATGTTTCATGTTGTTCAGTAGGTGATTTCTTGCTTATGATATTGATGGTGTTCACAGTGGTTTTCCATTCAGCGATTGTCGAGCGCGCGATTCATTCATTCATTCATTTAAATTTTGGCGGCGATTGAAAATCAAAACCAAAGCAAACTATAGTGATTTCGATATAACAAGTAATATCGCATTTGCTGCATAGACAATGTCGTATTTGCTGCATAGATACGACAAATTTGATTGGCTGAAAATAACGATTGGCGTATTGGTAGTGTATCACGTCAGCGAGCAGAAAAAAGTAGAAATGATTTCTAATTTCTCAGTGATCAGAGCGACCAAAGTGTATTGCGCAACAATGATATTGCACATGGCCAGAACTAGTGAAGTTGTCAATATACATTCGCGTAAACTTATCAATAAAGGCTACGAGTACATAGATTAAAGTTTATTTTTGAGGAAGACAAGCTTTGAACAACGAGTGTGTGTACATAATATTTAGTTTATTTTAAATAGAAGCAATTAAATACAATTACTTCAAAACTTTCTGTTTATATTGAAGACCTTTATGCGCAGTCAAGTCATATCTAGTCAAGTCGTATCTAGATACTTCACTCCGATGCGCTTTAAATGCAGTGTATCAGCCCGTTTGACTGACTGCACACTGGCCTTCGTGCAAGTTAGAGCAATGTTATACGTATTTCTGGCAGTAAGTCAACTTCCCAGTGGAAGAACCAACCGATATGGATGGAAGCCGAAGGACTGAAAACTCTGTCTTATTTACTTAGTTAGTTACTTACTTTTATTTCTACAAGTGAGTCCGTACGTCACATCGTTCGGAATTGTACACCTGTTTTTTTGACTGTTTTTTTGAAGACAATTAAATAATAAATCACTGTGAACCCTCTGTAATTCGAATACTCCACAAACCAAACTATTTTGTGCGTTCCCCCTTGGATGTTTGAATTACAGAGAGTCTACTGAATTCTATGCCGATACTATCCCAGTGGGCAAAATCTGTGGAGGAGTGTTTATTCATATTTGACTCATATTTGACTGTAAAGTCTCGTTGACTCTGTTGCACGTGCATATGATCTAGTTTGTTAGAAAAAGGGAAAAAGAGACTTCGAA
The DNA here is from genome assembly GCA_039566895.2 of Turritopsis rubra. NCBI lineage: Eukaryota > Metazoa > Cnidaria > Hydrozoa > Anthoathecata > Oceaniidae > Turritopsis > Turritopsis rubra. The sequence continues at coordinate 9,018,566 of CM077617.1, read as the reverse complement.
TTACCAAACATATTAAAACTGACACCAATTCCAGGTTATTAAAAGCAATGGCGATAGTGCTCACGTGTTTACAGTCTTTCACATACTCCTATGCCATAATAATTGCTAAGTGTATCTCAATTAGTATTCTAATCCCACGCTTCACAGTAACTCGTTCATAAACGCTATTATAATCTTAACGAGGACCTGAAAATATATGCCAAAAGATATTTTCTCTTGAACGGATCAGAGCAGATGTCGAAATTTGTGGAGGAGAATGTTAAGTATTAAAGCACAAAAGAAAAACGTGAAAGTAATCCCATTGGTGATACAAACTGAAAACAGAAATTAGTTTAATGTGCTCATCCACAATTTTTGACATACCCTAGATCCACCGCTGCGCATAGTAAATATTTACTTACACTGGATAGCCACTTCAGTTCTTATCGAACTGTTATCGATAATTACTAAGGAGATCCTATAATATATATATATATAAAAAAACCCATTTTGTCTGTTTCAAGGCTCAACCCCTTTACAATTCAATGCCGCTCTCAAGTTGAGTGCTAAGCTGAGTGGATCGATTCACACTATAAAAGGTTATCGGTATGACTCCATTATTTAAACCCTCTGGCATCCCGTTCTCGAGGCCAGCACTTTAAGAGAATTTAGATTTCTACTTTTGGCAGAAACTTTCATTTTGCATTTCACAAAATTAGTCAAACGTTTTATCCAGACTGTCATATGAATACGTTACTTCCAGGTAATAACAAATCTAGTGATTTCACTAGCAAAATAATCTTTGTTCGCGCCAAATAACAATGCGTTGGCATGTTTAGATTTTGAATATTATTAGAAATTCAAATTCAAATTGGGTAAACGAGAATAACATGCCTGTATGTAGATTTTGTTGGATGTGAACAAGAATTCTTTAAATGTGAATGTAAATGGCTGATTATACGGGTTGGGTTGACACGGTGCTAGCTCGTTTAAAAAGAAATCTATTTTTAAACACAACTATTGCGGAAGACTGACTGTAAAAAAGTTTGTTGAAAACGAGTTGGCTCACTTGCCGGGCTTGCTCGTTTTTCCAACCCTGTACATGTAATAGCTTATCCCGGGACATGAATGGGTTAACGTATGCGAAATAGCTCAACTATTAAACAATAATGGTAGCTGAAGCGGTGTCATGAGTATTTTTCCCGTGTTATAAACCGGTTGGCGCAGTTTTCGCTCGTTTGAACCGGGTTTGTGCCGGGTAAACGAGCCAGCACCGAATCAACCCGCTTGATATAATTAGACCCTAAGAATTTACCCTGTAATTGTGCTACAAATGAGCAACCATATAGAAAGCCTTTCTGTCATTAACTCAAGAATCTACTAACGCTGTAGTAAAAAAGAAGAGGCATGTAGAGGTTTTCTGAAAAGGCTTCTATTTATCGGGTATTTTCTTGAAGTTTTTCTTGAACTTACTACATACACTTCTCCGTTACATTACAGTCACCAAAAGTTCCCTGGTCTGGACAATTACACCTTATATTGTACTTTGATCACATGACTTATTGCAAAGAATACAAAGGAATTATTAACTATCATTTTCTAATGGGCATGATTACATGAACTTATCAAAATAATACTTTCATTTCGGTATAAGAACATCATGAAATTTGCTATATTTTGCTGAAACATGCTCTAAGTAGCATTTGGGACCTTATCTCACGTATCGTTGCCATGAGAACGACAGCATCCAATAGTTTATTGAAACTCCTTGCTAGAACGGATATCTCACTGAATATATCTCTGGATTTATTCGGTTGAACCATTCCATAAACGACCGAAATCAGTGGTGGGACAGTTAAACAAAGGATATAATTGGCACAAACAAGTAAAGGTAACATTCCCTTGTATCTGTTATTTCCTGGATGACTGGCATTATGTCTTCTCACCTTGATTACGATTAAAATATTAATTACGAATAATAATAATAAAAAGAAACCTGGAATTAAATAGAAAAGCCTTGTGAAAAAATCGTTGATGCGGTCAAATATCTTTGCGTATATGGTCGTGACTATTGCATAGAAAATGATAAGGAAGATCGAATTCACACCCCAGACAGATGCGACAAGTTTGCTTTTGTATCGAGCAAGCCATGAAGAGGGATAGTGTATATTCCGCCGAAATATAAAGTATCGGTCAAAGGTTAACAAAAACACAGTAAAACCGTAAAGTGCCTCAAAATCGTAATTCAGTAATTGCGACCATGATGTTTGATGATCTGGATCTGTTGTACGTCCATCAACAGCAAATAGTTTGATACTGTTCGCCCAAAAGATTAACACAATGCAAATTTCGCTACACGATAAACTGATGAGAATATACTTTTGGCTGTTTGTCCTCTTCTTTGCTATGATAAGCGCAGTAATACAAAACACATGCAAGATCTGTGCTACTATTGTCACAAATATAGTTGACCAAAATAAATACGATTTTGTCATATCTGCATGATTACGTAAGCTGCAATGTTGTAAGGATTCAACTTGTTACTGTTTTTATTTTATTTTTAATTAATTCATTTCCATTCTCCACTTTGTAACAAAAGACAGGTGACAAGCAAAGCTCTCGAAGTGTTTTTATGAATTTTATTTAATAATAATAAAAAGTAATAATAAAAATTGATTTTTTTTTTTAATTACTAAAGATTTTCATGATAAATGGAAATTTCAATTAAAATCATTGGTGTCTTTATCGAGTTCTAGCATGTGCCCCGGTGGTCAAAATCTTCAAAAGTCTCTGCGGTGGAGTGTCTTCTATAGGAATATGGCAAGCAATATCGCGTTTCAATAAAAAACACCCCTCCACAGAGATATTTTGAAGATTGTGCCCACTGGGTGATAGCTAACAATAAGAAATGTTAATGTTTTCGTTTCTGATAATATCGCTCGTACAAATGTTTAGCTGAATAATATTATTATCCCCATAAACGTCTGGTCTTCGGTATTTCAAATGGCATCAGCGAAGGCTTTCAACGATGGAGGATTACCTGGTGCAAAGTTTAAGTGACGTCACTATAGTCTATTAAAAAAATTTGAAAGAACACTTCAATTCGGTTTTTAATCGACATTAAAACAATGCGACTTAACAATTAACAAGGAGAAATGTAAATTCTCACAAGAAGAAATCAAGTGTTTTGGTGTCGTTATCACCAATGACGGCGTGAAACAAACAAGTCAAAAACCTCTGCTTAAAACAAGTATCAACTCCAACCAAGAGAAAATCTCAGTGGGATACTTTTCTTTAATGCCCAACAGAGAAACAAGGTCCGTATATGGAGTCAGGATGCGATATATCAACATGAATTCGAGAAAGGTGTATTCAACCTTTGATGGGCGAAAACAGCTAATACGTTCGAGTTGTAAAAATCAATAATAAATCAATAAATAAACCAAAGTAATTTTATCATTGCTCCCAGGGAACTAATCCATACCGACTGATGAAATATTCACAAACTCGCATATATAATAATAGGGAAAATTACTATTCAATTTTTGCAACCTTTACAGCATGAAACTCCATTCCAAATTATTTATCGTGTTTTTAAAAATTGGCAAAGTTTCACAAGTTTTTAAATGACCAAGTAGGTTATTCCAAGTTTCTTGTCTTAATGATGTAATTCTTTTAATGATTCCTAATGATTTCAAAGGTTATTGTCATTACGTGATCTGAATGGTCGGTCTGTGGTTGCAAACTTGAATATATTTTTCATGTAGGTAGGATTCCAAGTGTGTAATATTTTAAATATTTATTATGCATAAATATTTCTGCCTTTTTACACTCATTGGACTTTGATTGCTCTTGGAAACTGAAACTTCGTAGTGCTTTCATATTCATTTAAAAGAAATCTCCGAGCTCTCTTTTGAATACTTTCAACTTTTAAAACAGATTTTCTAGAAGTGAAATGCCAAACTAAGGGGCAGTAATTAAAATTAGCAAGTACAAAACGTATTCAATAATATTCTAATATTCCAATTTCCCTTTGCTTCAAGAGGCAAAATATGCACCAAGTCTTAAACAGAGCATAGAACTGTGCTGATTCAACTTTACAGATGTTAGTAACATGAATTTGAAAATGTAGCTTATCATCATATGACACACCTGATAATTCAACATTTGGTTCCGTCTATATTACCTGAGAACCAACTTTGATTACATATTACTATTATCTGCTTTATCTTTTGAGAGAATGACTGAATGAAATTTACCAGGATTTGCAATCATTTGGTAATCTGGTAGCCAAGATAGGGCAATATCAGTTTCGTTCTCTAAATTTCGAAGCAAATGTGGAATGGAATTTGAAAAATCATCATCAGCATAATTAGCATACGCGTATTCAAGGTTAGTCAAAAAAGTGGAGGAGTCCAACGTTATGATTTCTCTTCAGTCTTAATTGTGGATTAGGTTACTTGCACATTTTTCTTTTCTACTATAAATGACAAAACTCTCCTCCACAAATTTTGATTGAGCTTTGGCTACGCCTCTGATTAGAAAAACATAACAAATTGTTTAGAGAATTAATAGAAACCGAATGATTTCCGTATTTTCTCTTCAATCACATTCTCTTCACGGGCGTTTCATGCCTTATCGGAGAAAAGTGGCTTATATTTGACTAAATTTTTCCCCGATTTTTTTCCCCAGTAACAGTAGTTTCAAATAGTATATACCGTGACAAAGAAACCAATAAAACGGTGTAACACATTTAAATGAAGTTAAAATTATTACCCTGCAATTGCCACCCTTAGTATCCTACGAGTGAAAACGCAAAAAGTGTTTACTCAGGATACTAGGAACAATGAAATATTCGTTAAAAATTTAATAACTTATGTATTTTTAATGTTTAAAAAAAGTAGTGAAACATATTAAGAATTCCTAAAGTACACGTTAAAACAATATTTCAATTCGTTTTACCCAAACGTAAGAAAGAAATGAATGTTACCTATTCAGTATTCATATTTATTAGATTATGAAAAACGTAAAAAGAATCATATTTGTCAAGTCAGAAAAGTTACGTAAAGGCTTGTGGTAGCTTTCTATCTTTATTTTCAACATCATGTTTCCTGCTACGACTATCTGTTTCTTACTTGCAATAAACAAGCTAATAGCTTATCAGTATAACACGTGTGATAAGGAAGACGTGGACAATGCTGAATTCAGAAAGGTGGGTGGGCATGAGCTGTTATTGAACGAAGAAGATATTCTCTTCACAAAAACGGTGAAAGTTCCACAGTCATGTTTAGGAGTCTGTCGAATGCACCAGATGTGTCGCTCGTTTAATGTGGTGAAATATTACTCCAATGCATACCGGTGTCAATTCGTTAAGGTGAATCGTTTCAACTTACCGGCTAGAGAAATTAAAAGCAATGAAAGCAATAGTTACTTTGAGTTGATATTACCCCATTCTTGTTGGGGCACTACTCTTAACCCATTCGTTCCAGCGGCTAGTGATTGTGTTGATATTTATGAAATGGGGTTCAAACAAAATGGTTTCTACGGCATTCGAGTTGGAAATAAGAAGATTTTTGTGTTTTGTGACATGGAAGTCCAACCACCGGGATGGGTTGTAGTCCAGCGTCGAGTTGATGGACAAGAAGACTTTCACAGGTCGTGGTATGAATACGAAAAAGGTTTTGGAAGATTGGAACCAACATCTGAATTTTGGCTTGGTAATGAAATTATTCATTTAATGACCAAAGGAAAAAGCAATTCAGTATTTTTTCGTCAAGGTACGCATTTTGCGTTCTACAACGTCTTTAATATCGCTCCAAAGGAAGATAGCTATCGAATAACATGTGGAGAATATTATGATGGAAACACAGGTGACGCATCTTGGGTCTTTACTGGCATGGAATTCGCCACTCGTGATAATGACAAAGGATATTCATGTGTATCTGCTAAGGGTGGCTTTTGGCATAATCCAATCTGTTCTGTTTTCTTAAATGGTGATTTCGCCACATACACTCACATGATGATGCGACGCAAAAATTGAAACTGGCGAAATTGAAACAAATACGTAAAAATTTCCCAGAACTTCATAACAAAGAACTTTATAACTTTTCAAATACTCACTGCGGTATTGACAATACTATTCAACTTAGAAGTATTGGTGTTGCATTTACATTGCAATATACAAAAAACAAAAACAAAAACAAAAACGGACAAAAGTGAATAAAAGGAAACAAGAGCCTTACGGCTTGAAGGTCGGCGCTTACTTAGACTTTGTCCGTACATGATTGTACTGAGGACATTTTTCGTGGTAACATAAATTTGCAATGCTTTCATAGACTCGTGGCACATCAGTTCTAAACAAGTAGATTTTTGGGCAGAATTTTTCCTAATGCACTTTACAGAGAACAACTCAGGGAACGATGGATGTTTTCAGTAATATTAGTATTGCTATTTACTTTTTTGAAGTAATTCTAAAATTATCTACATAATGTTTTATCATCATCACCATACTCGCTTAAGCATCCCTTTCTATTGTTTAGAATGGACTATCATAAAACCCGGAACTTTACGCCATTTTTATAACTCGTTTTCTTAGCAAACCAATTAGAGATCGAATTGATCGAATTGATGACTGACTGACTGACTGACTGACTGACTGACTGACTGACTGACTGACTGACTGACTGACTGACTGACTGACTGATTGACTGATTGACTGACTGACTGACTGACTGACACAGGGAAATGAACGATCAGCTGCCCCTTTTTCTGTGCATTCCACGCATCTCGTAAATTTATTAAGCTTTTTATTATAATTCTTCTTCTTGTTTTTCTTCTTCATTTATTTAACGTCGAAAATTTTGCATTTAGTTTATAAAACTAATTAAATCGACAACACGTAAAAATTACATATATATTATAAAATACGAAAATAAATGAGTGTACATATAAAATAAACTAAAAAACAAAAATTCCGAAATACTTATATAAAGGTCTAACTGAGCATATGCGACAGTGACATCCTTCTCCATTCCAACGCTTAATTAATGACTTAAATATTACCAGTGTTTTGGCTTCTTTATAGCAATTGGGAAGGCTATTCCAAATTATACTTCCTTTGAAAGAAATTGAATTATATCCATTTTTCACTGAAATAGCTTTCGGTAGAAGAAGTCTATCTTTCACTCTTCAATTATATTTTACTGGTGCATCAATGAAAAGTTTTCTCATAAAAGGAGGGCCTATTGAGTGAATGCCTTTATAAACCTCTATCATGAGATATCTTAGATTTTTAACATGAACAGTGACGTCTTTGTGTTTAGGTAAAAGTTCAGAGAAAGACAAGATGTAATCTTTATAATAGACGTGCGTAAAATTCCTTCATGGATTTTATTGATTTTATTATTCAATACTTTAGTGAAAAACAAGCAAATCAGAGGACAATAATTGAACTGAGATAAACGTGTCTGCGAGAAGGGCTGCCTTTTCTTGATCAATTAAATTTCTTACTCGTTTAAGAGCAGTAAGTTTACCTCCTGCCTTTTTACACAGTCCATTAATGTGATCATTAAAGGGAAGTTTGTTATCAATACTTTATTTTCACAGCTTCATTGGATTTTGCATGAAGGTTTGATAAAAATTGCAAAGCAGCTATGGCGGCTGTGTTATTCTTGTTTTTGGAAAATATCTTCTGGAATTTTCGCTTCATGTAAAATATGATGAACCCAGAAACATAATACAATACATTTTGTTCATCATCTGACAGCTTGATATCTCTCATAGGAGCTTCTTTTTGATTTTGTACATTGTTATTCTCCAATATCAAAAACACCATTTTTGTGGTCAAGTAATGAAACAGTGACGAAAAGGTTGAGGTTGTAATCGATTCTTTGCATTGACTCAAAACATTGTTCCATCTTTCAATATTCCTTGAATCCTGTTGAATTTGAAGGATTTTATTCCACATATTTTCTCTCATAGCACCTTTCGTTAAGTTTTTATCTTTCATTGCATTAATCATTCTTGATAAAAGTTCACGTTCTGTTTCTTTCAAAAGATCAGGATTCTCAGTGAAAACACGAATAAGCTCTTGTGCAAATTTTTTCACTTTCTGTCCAGGAGTTTCGAATTTTGTTTTAACGTTATAAATTTTGTCAGCTACCAACATGTCCAAAGCTTTTCGAACCAATGAAAAATTGAAATCAGCTTTCACACAGATAAACCCTGAAATAAATAAACAACCATAAATCTCCAAATAAACAATTTTTAAACCATAGTATCAGGGCAAGGACAGCTAGTTAGCTCCAAATATAAATTACCTGCTTCTTTATTAACAGTTTTAGTTGCAGATTCCTTTTGATTCAGCTTGCTTTTTGTATTCTCTGATTTACTTCCACCTATGTAAAAAGAATAAAGGTATATATTGAAGTTTAGCCAAAAGGATCTGGATAGGATAGAATTTTTACAAAGATAAGAGTAATATACACTGTGTGACACTCTGTGCAAGCCAGTTATTATCACGAAAAACACTCATATATCTTACTACTGCAGAGTTAGATCTAGCAACACACTATTATACACAAAATCTCTAAACTTTTGTAACTGTGCAACAATCCCTTTCAAGTCTCAATCAGTATAATAACAAGACTTTTAGATGAAGATATGAAAAGATGTAATATGATCTATAGAATGAAGAGAGAATTTGATTAAAGAAAACTTATATACGTACCCATTGAACAAGCTGACATATGCTTTACATAAGCAGTCTCTCTTTTATATGGCTTGGAACAATAATCACAAAAATACTTTATTTGTTTTGGAGGCGAGGATGATTGGTTAGCATTGACGACGCATTGTACATTCGCTTCATCACAGAACATTAGAGGTGGTATTGAGTCCAATAATAAGGTAGTGTTCTTCTTCTTCTCGAGGAGAAGAAAATCCTCTTTACTTAAATCGTCTTCAAATTGTATCTCAACACTCTCAAATTCATTGAAATGTTCCATGATTGCTCGGTCAACATCGTCTGTTTCACTGATTTCAAAGTCAATATCATCTATCACAGAAGTAGTTGTTGCTGTTGTAGCCATCTTAAAAAGCGAGTGACATTCGGTGAACGAGAACTTCTATGAAAAATTAAAATATGCGAAACTAGAAAAAATTATAAAAATTATCCAATGAGTATTCGCATAATTTTAATTTTCAACCAATGAAAATTTAGAATTTTAACAATTACAAGTAATTATATATTTAAATTATTCGCGCGAAACAATACTCACACCAGTAAAAGGGACACGGATAGCTTTTGCGAGAAACAACGAAGTTGTTTATCTTTCTTTTTTTACATATCTCTGAGTATATACATTTTACAATGTCCCATGTTTCATATTTTTCATGTTGTTAATTCTTAAACCTCATCTGGAGCTGTTCAAGTCCCGCTAACTCAAAACACCTTTTTGGAATTTCAGTTAAAAAACCGACACTTTGTCAAGCTGGTCTGATTTTTCTTCCGTTATGAAGAATAAGCCCACTTAAGAGTATTTATGAAAACAAAATAATTTCATCTTTGTTGTCCATGTTGGTTGTTTTTATTAACTGCAAACAATTGTTATTCAAGTTGTTCTATATATTGCTACATGTATGCACTCAAAATGTTTAAATCTTTTTAACAGCTGCAAAATACTGAAAAATTTATTGTCCTGTGTATTGTTTTGAACGATATTCCGATTAATATTATTTTTAGAAAATGGAATTAACAAAATTGAGTCTATTCGAGCCTTTAGAAAGAAGAACAAAAATACAAACTTCTAACTTAAAAGATATACTCAACAACATCACAAAGACTATTTTTTGCCTATTTTTGTATTTCAAGATTGCTCGAATGTTGGATATTAAGGTAATTTAAGAGTGGCATATTTATAATCGCTTGAGACACAATAGTCTGTAATTAATCAGGGATTGCTTTACTAACATGCTCTTTTTTCTTTATACTGTGAAAATGACCAGCTTATGATGAGAAATCCTTTTACCTGTAAAGGCATCTAGTTTTCTTTCCATGTCGTCCGTGTATATGTAGACAAAAGCCAGTAAAAACATAATGATAAAGATGGTAAAACAACAAAAAAAGGCGACACAATTTTAGACTAATCCATGTATTTTTGACAACGTTTCGAACGACACAGCGTTCATTATCAAGTCAATTTTTTATACAACGTAAACTAACATTTTATATAAAAGGCGTATTCACACGTGTGAAGCATAATTAGCTATGTTACAAGCAGTTACCAGATTAACACATATAAGAAACAAAAGATTATATGCATAAATTATCAAAAATCTATCTGTGCACGTTAATTATAAAGATATAATGGAGTGGAGCGAATAGTTTTACTAAGGACCGGGTTGTCACGTATAATAAAAAGAGACTCTTTGAGTTCTAACATAAAGGAATTTTTAGCGTGTGCAAGAACAGAAAAATTATCATAATCAACAAAATGATCACAAGACAAAGTATGTTCTTGCACAGCTGTAAGATGACCCGTGGTTCTATGTGAACGTTTTCCTGTTAAATGCGATATACCCATATGCTCACTCATTCTGACTTTTAAATGGCGCTTAGTTTGGGCAATATAAGAAGTGTTGCAACTTCCACACGAAAATTTGTAGACAACGCCAGAAATGAGATCTTTGGATGGGCGATCCTTAAAACGAAAAAAACTAGACAACCTGCACGAAGATTTGTAAACGATATTGAGTTTACAACAGGGCAATGTTTTGGAAATAACCTTGTAAAGGCTTCTTTTAGTTTGTTGCGAAATAGTGCCTAAATATGGTAAAACAATTAAAAGGCTTTTCTTTTCAATAGTGGTAACGACTTGTTTAAGATTGTGTAATTTGTTCAAAAATGTTCTGATGCAATTATCAATAAAAGAAATGGGATATCCATTTTTTCTGAAAATATCTTTAACTTTATTGAGCTCCTTATGAAATAAGCTGAAACTGGAGCAAAGATTAAAACATCTGAAAATAATCGTCGATATCATGCCAAATTTGAATGACAGAGGAACAAAACTATCGAAATGTGTATAAACACCACTAAATGTAGGTTTACGGTAGACATTAGTGGTGAGCACGTTATTTTCACGTGTAATTTCGATTTCTAAAAAAGACATTTTATTAGACTTTTCTGTCTCTGTGGTGAACGAAATACTAGCATGACAGGAATTCATGTAGTCTTTGAAAGATTCTAAATGTTCAGGTTTTTTGAACAAAACAAAAATATCATACACATATCTCCGATAATAAATAGGCTTAAATTCAGATGGACAGTTATCAAGCCATTGTTTCTCATAGTATGACAAAAAAGCATTGGCTAATGTAGGGCCTGGTGGTGAACCCATTGCTACACCGTCACTTTGTTGGTAAGTACTGCCATCAAAAATGAAATAAGACTCATTGGTAGCCAGTGTAAGTAACTTGTGGAAATCTTGTTTGGAGAGACCACTAACCTTGTCTGTGTTGTCAAACAACTGATCAGTACATATGTTAACAGTTTCTTTAAGAGGAATATTGGTAAATAAAGAGTTAACATTCAGACTACCCATATATAAAGATGAATCTTGTTTAACGATTTCCGTGGCAAATGAAAAGGAGTCCAGAACAGTATATTCATTTCTAGTAATATCAGACATAAGTGGGACCAAGAATTTGGCTAATTTATGATATGAGACAGTACATAACATCTTCCTACTTTTTTAAATTAATATATTACAGAGAAAGAATAATATAAACATACAAATAGAGACACCAGAATCGGCTGAAATATAATCACGTTTCGGTTTTCGGTTACGTTTCGGATTCATTTTCTGTACAAGGCTTCGAGTTTTCTTGCTTTTGTAGTTGTTCCACGGTTAAATTAAAGTTTACATTTAGGGTATATGAAACACCTTTTCTGTTGATTATGGTAACCATGGTTACGGTAATTCGGTAACAGTCAATTTTCCTAAGAGATAATAAATTTCTTTCCTCGTTTGAGAAGAACTGTATCACCGCCCAAGTGTGCAAAACACTCCTCTGTGGAGTGTTTTGAACTCATAATGACAGAAGTACAACACATAACCGAATGATGAATATTGTATGACCATCTCACAAATGTGTCAATAAAAAACGCGTGCACTTTGAAAAACCATGATCAACGAAGATTTCTATCTTTTTTCTTCGGACATGCTTATGCAGGTCCGCACCAAAGTTTCAAAAGGTCAACTTGACTTAATATATACTTGTATCAAGTGACCTAACAAATTTTCATCGAATATTGCTTTGTGTAATATATATATATATAATAACTTATATATGTGAAGAGAAAAAATATATAAATAGATTGAGGATTTTCCGATGATATTGATTGTTTTTGTATCTTCTCAATGAACAGAATAAAATATAAATACAACCGCAACAGCTACTGAAATATCATTCAGAAGTAATCAACAAAAACTGGTCAGAACAGACGTGAACTTACGATCTTCTCCATCCATGTACAGGTTGTTTGGTTCCCACATCATCTTGTGACTGACTGTCACATCAGATGAAACCTGGAATAGCCCATTCCCTACATTCTGATGAAGCCAGGGGGACACAGAAACTTTGCAAGGAGGAAAATTTATTTGGTGCACACCTTGCTTTCCTGGATTCACCCTCTGACTATAACCTTATATAGCGAATATAACAAGATTGTAATTGAAGATAAATATTTTGAAACTTCATCCGTATCTGAATAATGATATTTTGAATCATTATCCTATATATTAATAGCCGATTCTCTGTCTGTTTGTTTGTCTGTCTGTTTGTCTGTCACGATAAATGGTAGACGCGAGTAGTGAAAGAGATCAGGGAGTCAGCAACGTAAGATCACATATAAATTATTTTTTCTTGAGCTACGACAATATGAAACCAATGCATTGCGACCCAAATCGAACACAAGATTTTTCGAAGACTTTTTCTCTATAAGTACTTCTGTGTTACTTGTCTGTCTTTAAATACCTCCAGGAACCCCTACGATCGTCCTTAATATTTAGAATTTTTCTTCCTTAAAATTTTTGATCAAGGATATCTCTGTAACGGTTCGTCATAGAGACATGATCCTATACATTTTCTTGATCAGCATTTCAAGTTTCAAATTTTTTTACTTATCTGGGAAAACACACACTGAAAGTTTTCATGGGCGAGCTTATACGTATTTTGTGAGGAAGTGTGGTGAACTAGTAAACAAATAGTTATTTCGTTAGTGACAGGATGTGAAACATCTGGTCATCCAGCATGATTCGCTGTAACCTGTAAAGAGAAAGTATGGGTGAAAATTCACTTAAAAATGGGGGTCCTGAAAACAGAAGAAATGTTATAGAATCAAACACTACAAACACATTCTTTCCAATCCTAATACCAATACAAAATAAAAAGAAAGTTTGTCAATGCACTGTTCAATGTCAGTGTGCCATCATTATATTCCGACCCCTGATGTCTGGGAAAGACAAAGTAGGGGTCTTTTCTAGGCCGCTCATGTTTTGAACCTTTTTCAGCAATGGAAGAAACGCATGCTCAATGTCTTTCGTTTGGAATATAACTGCCCCAAAATAATCTTGGCTGTCCTGGAGTCATTTTAGATATTTTATTTCATATATATATATATATTTTTCAGTTCTGATAGAACTGTGTTTCAAATGCAGTTCAAAATGTCAATTTTTCAGGAATCGAACTAGAAGAAAGTAATATATTCACTCAAGGCAATAAGCACGAGAACTTAGTATTTCATTTCATAAATATACTATTTTTGTTAATCATGTTGTTGGGGCTTAGCACTCAGCTTTAATAACGGAATTGATGTCTTACTAAGAATTGATATCTTCCTGAAAGAACAGTGTTGAATCGGCCCTGTGGCATCCGTAGCACTAATGGGAGGTGGTCCACCACCTTTATAACACAAAAAAAACTTTAAAAAAAATGTACATTTATGAGTTGTAACCATGTATACTTATTACGGTAGCAGCGATAGCGAATACCGTATTAAAACACCCATGGACTCCTCCTACTCCTCCTACTACTACTACTACTCCGGCCGAAAAGGCATTTAGCCCACGCTTTAGACTCTGCGAAATTTCCTTTACGAAACTATATAAATTGTATGAACGAACGCAGGCTAGGAATTTTCAAAAGCTTATCAAAACATTCATGATGAAAAGCTTCATAAGAAGCAGTTCTTACTTTAACTCTATTAAACGACCTTCTTATAAGTATTCTTGTTTGATATTTGAACGTTTTTGTTTACTTTGTTTGATAAAGTTTAAAACCCAGTATTTGGATGGATTTTTCGTTTTTATTCAATATAATATTTTTTTCGATGAAGACGTTTTTATTTTTGTTTCGTTTTCTTTTGGCTCTTATACACTTTTTTAAAAAAAAAGATATTTGAAAATAAGATAAGTATCCATGGTTACAGCTCACAAATGTATATTTCTTTTGTTTTAAGCAATGCTGTTTCTTTATTAAACCTCGTTTACACTTAATAAAGTATAAACCTCGTTTACACTTAATAAAGTATAAACCTCGTTTACACTTAATAAAGTATAAACCTCGTTTACACTTAATAAAGTATAAACCTTGTTTACACTTAACAAAGTTTAAAAGTAAAACTCGGATGAATGAGTTTGTATCTATTTTGTTCGTATTGCGACTTAGATTTGAAATGCTGCTACCGTTTTGCACCATATGGTTCTTGTATTATTTTAAAACTAGTGTAGCATGTAAAAACATTTTACAATTTTTCTTCATAAATTGTTTTTACACGCAATACTGCAACGATAAGTCTGTGTATTTACAAAAATTGTTGTGGTTCTCCATGTTGGAATTATATCATATTTAACACAAAATTGTTGTGAAAATATTTTGGATCGATCATTCAAAGAATGCTATTATCCCTATTTTTCAGTGCTATCTGGCCTATTTAGAGATTTCTAAAGTTGTACAGGTAAACTAAAAGCTAAAATTCCAATGTTCAGAGATTTAGAAAAGAGACAATACAACGTATACTCCTACCTAACCACGATAAAACTTCTGATATATAAGAAAATACCTAAACTAAAGCTAACAAAAAAAATACCTTCTCAGACGTTTTTATCTTTCAAATCTTTATTCTGCTATGTTTTTATCTTTCAAATCTTTATTCTGCTATGAATTGTGGAAATCTTAAAACCCAAATCTCCACTCGTGCATCATGATACAAAAACCATGTATCTCTTCTTGTATAACATTCATCTATACTATTCACTTTTCTAATCTAAAGCAAAAAGATATCAATCAAACACTATCAAAACAATATAATAATGATCTTGATACCTTCGTTTCTCTAAAGGCGAACCTTAATAATAACAAATAAATTGCTAGCTACACATTTCGGCATAGTAGTCGAAACTAACTGATACGAAAAAGCTACATTCAAACACATTAAAAAATAGACATCGGTAGAAAATGATGAACTGATAACACGAACACATAACAGGTCTACATCGACTATCTCGTTAAATAGAATAGTTACTGACACCTATCAATGTTGTTATTCTCTATTACTGAACTTAAAGCGTTTAATAAAAAAATATTAAAAACAAAAACAAAAAATTTTACACACAGCTTCTTCATTCTCATTAAATGAACGTTGAGAAAATTTGATGAACTTTCGAACGCAAAAAACATTGCATTGCTATCTCCTCCGGGCGGCTTCATGATGTCTTCCTTAAGGCACAACACTCCACGAAGTAATAAAACTCCGCAAGATGGAGCTAGAGATTCCCCTAATGGGAGATTCCCTCTTACTAATACGGAAAAAACATACATCCATTGACAAACTTCCCGAGAAATTTTCCTAAAGTTCTTTCTTTCAAAGTTAGGTAAGAAAAAAGCAAGATTTAGTATTAGTAAAAGAAGATTATAAGCACCAAGCCGGAGTGCCTTATCCTAATACGGAACAAACATAAACAAACATCCATTGACGAACTTCCCGAAAATTTTTACTTAACGTTCTTTCTTTAAAAGTTAGGTAAGAAAAAAGCAAGATTTAGTATTAGTATAAGAAGACTAGTATCCCGGGTAAAAACATTTTACCGGTTCACTTTACCCATGAGCTGCCCGGGTAAAACGTTTTTATCGATGCAATTTCCATTAAGTTGCAATCTACAGTACAACCCGAAGAAACTTTCCGTGTTCGCATAAGTTAATTAGCTTTCACGAAGGTCGAAAGGGTTATCTTCATGTCCAATTTAATCGCATGTCAAAGAAACTGCATAAATTACAAAAGATTTTTAATAATGACTTCATATAACATAAATCTGTACACGAAAATCTTTTGTGGTTCTTCAGGAATAAACATATTTTTCTTTATCAATAAAGACAATCTTTAATTATAAAACTGAAGCAAAACTAAAATCATACCTCCTTGTCTATTTGTATGACACACCACTCTTTTACAGTTATTCTAACAACTTTTAACTAATATTAATATATGTGACGAAAAATAAAATCACATAATTGCTAACAATAAATTTCACCAAGCTGTACAGCTCGAAAACCTGATCAAGAAAATGTATGGGATCGCCTGTGTACGACTAACAGTTACGGAGATATCGACGATCAAAGATTCTGATGACGTCACACCCATCCCCAAAAAGTTTAAGACCCAAATTTTTCGACACCCCATCGCCAATATCGCGTGCCCAAGGTGACGTCAGTTATTCCCATTGGTTCTCGAGATATTTTCCCTTAAATATCGCGATCTATTTAGGGTGCAATGCAATGTACCCTCTGACGTCGCGCTACTCCTATAATACTAATATCGCCTATATCTCGACAACTCAGTTACGCACGACCTAAAATGTCACTATATCACAGTCCATACGAACATTTCGTTCCCAGTCCTTTTATTCACACTGACCGAACTAAAAAGTGGATGCACAACTCGCTATTAGTATATAGACTAGTATCCCGGGTAAAAACATTTTACCGGTTCACTTTCCCAATGAGTTACAGCCATCCCGTGATTTTCCAATCAATATAGGGGTGACCGAAATAGAATCACACAATCCAAAAGGATAAGTAGTACCACGCTATAGAGCCCGAAATGCTGATCCAAAAAATGTATGGGATCGTCTGTGTACGGCGTGCCGTTACCGAGATATAGTCGATCAAAGATTCCGATGACGTCACACCCGTCCCAAAAAGTTTTAGACCCAAATTTTTCGACACCTCACCCCCAATATCCCGCGCCCAAAGTGACGTCAGTTATCCCCATCGGTTCTCGAGATATTTGCCCCTAAACGCCGCGTTCCATCGGGGGTGCAATGCTATGTCCCCTGTCCAAAAAAAATCACGTCGCGTCATTTGCTACTACTAATATACAGAGACTAGTGTAGCGTGTAAAAACATTTTACAGTTTTTCTCCATAAAATGTTTTTACACGCAATACTGCCATGATAAGTCTGTGTATATACAAAAATTGTTGTGTTCATCCATGTTGGAATTATATCATATTTAACACACAATTGTTGTATAAATATTTTGGATCGATCATTCAAAGAATGCTATTAATCCCTACTTTCCAGTGCTATCTGGCCTATTTAGAGATTTCTAAAGTTGTACAGGTAAACTAAAAGCTAAAATTCCAATGTTCAGAGATTTAGAAAAGAGACAATACGACGTATACTCCTACCTAACCAATGTATACTCCTGCCTTACCACGGTTAAACTTCTGACATATAAGAAATACTTTCGAATTTCCCTATTATCTAATAAAAACAATACCTTCTGAGACGTTTTAATCTTTCAAATCTTTATTCTGCTATGAATTGTGGAAAGTCAAAACCCAAAACTCCACTTGTGCATCATGATACAAAAACCATGTAAATATGTATATAATCATGATTTACACATTCCTTCTTGTATAACATTCATCTATACTATTCAATTTTCTAATCTAAAACAAAAAGATATCAATCAAACACTATCAAAACAATATAATTATGATCTCGCTACCTTCGTTTCCCTAAAGGCGAACCTTAATAATAACAATCCACATACTACAATGAAATACCAAATAAACTGCTAGCTACACATTTCGGGATAGTAGTCAAAACTAACTGATACGAAAAAGCTACATTCAAACACATTAAAAAATACACATCGGTAGAAAATGATGAACTGATAATACGAACACATAACAGGTCTACATCGCTTATCTCTCGGATAGAATAGTTACTGACACCGATCAATGTTGTTATTCTTTATTACTAAACTTAAAGCGTTGGATAAAAAAATAAAAACAAATACTTTTACACACATCGTCTTCATTTTTCGTTTAAAGAAATGAACGTTTAAAAACTTTGATGAACTTTCGAACGCAAAAACCATTGCATTGCCTTCTCCTCCGTGCGGCTTTATGATGTCTTCCTTAAGGTACAAAAACTCCATGAAGTAATAAAACCCCTTAAGATGGAGCTAGAGATTCTCCTAATGGGAGATTCTCCCTATACTAATACGGAAAAACATACATCCATTGACGAACTTCCCGAGATATTTTTCCTAAAGTTCTTTCTTTCAAAGTTAGGTAAGAAAAAAGCAAGATTTAGTATTAGTATAATAAGATATATTTAAAAAATTTATATGAACTAAAATAAAGTTTATAGTTTTCAGTATAAACGTAATGTGATTATAATAAATCCGTTTTATCAGATTTAATCTTCGAACATAATATTTGACTCTATCAGGCGGAGATGCACGCGCATATATTGAACAATGGTCACTTTAGCTTTAAAGCTTTGAAACGAAACTAATATTTAATCACAATTGATTTTATTCTGCATTTTGTTGTATGAATTCGTCGCAGTAAATATGAACAGATTTCAGGCTACACTTGCTCGTTTACCAACAAAGGTAATCTAGATTTTTTCTATTTTTACAAATACAGGTCTAAGAACTACTAAGTCTTGGCTCCGTCTGTGTGTTCTTATTTCTAAACAGAATTTTGAGCCTGAGATTGTTTTACACTTGTTTCATTGAATTTGTTTACAAAAACGGCATTTTATGACTCCAATTTCCAGGGCACCTTTCTGGCTTATTAGCAATCCACCGGTTGGGGAGTAATGCAGTTCGAGACAATCGATTACCAAATTTAATCATATTCGATGCATGATTACTCGATTCTGTTTGGTTGAAAAATAACCAAGTGTTCGAAATATTCAGAAATATGATTTTGGAAAATAACATGAACACTAACTGCTCCATGGCACATGGCACTAGTTCGTGAAATTCATACTCGTTAACTAAGCTGTAATTGCACTCACGTCCATGCGATTACTAGTACTTATTAGTCAGCAGCTTTGGCAGGCTGAACATTTCTGCAAAGAAAAATCATTGTTTGTCTTGTGGGGCATGTGCCAATTAAATCTTATAGAAATTCAACGTGGTGGTGGTTTAAGAACAGTATTCTCAAGAGTGCACTTGTATTCTGAAATAAAACCGGCTTATTATTCGGTATTACGATGATAAGATTTCCATGGAGAACATAAAGGTAGCAAGCAAAGAGTGTAGAACAACAACTATACTTCTTTAAGCAGCAAAATATTTTACGCATTTCTTAATTTCTTAATTTTTTATTTGGTTTATATTATATGGTTTAATACCATTTGATATGGACATTATATTCATGTTTGTATAGAAAGAGAGATGTGATATGGGTGTCATAAACAAATTTATTATTCTGCGAACTTGTTTTGTGAAAACCAATTACTTCTTGAGTTTATTTATATGGCTTTAAAAGATGTGTATGTAAACCAAGCTGAGGAAGTTCGAAGGAAAACAATTCTGGAGATATTAACTTTTAAAATCCCAAGTTGGTTCTCCTCAATGTTCACCTACATTGTTGTATAAATAAAATATAAAAATACCACTTTTTCTCTAAGCACTCGGCTTTTTATTCACGAGCGTCTTTACGTTTTGATTTCATTTCAGGGAATGTGTCTTTTACGCCGCAACATGTCGGTTGAGATTCGAGATGCAAGCATTACTGATCTGGCTGCAATAAGATCTATCGATGAGGCTACATGGGGAAACGTTAAAGGTGAAAACATGGTGACACCAATTGCAGACCACAAGTACTATCTGCAACAGAACCTAATGTGCATAGCTTTCATTGATGGGAATCCGGTAGGCTGTTCAGTGTATTACAAGCCATCTTGGATGAGTACCATAGATGTTAAAGGAATACAAAAGTTTGACGATTGGGAGAAATTTTGCAAGAAGTTTAATTTTCCGAAATGTTGGCATGATGCAACTGAAAGTGGATCCTTCAGAAATCATGATCCAAAGCAAGAATATGGATTTGGAGTCAGTGAATGTATCATACCTGGTTTTCGAGGGCTTATTACTCGAGACCTCAACCGATTCGCTGCTAACAAAGCCAGAGCTTCTGGTACAAAAGGTTTGTTTGCGTACGGACGGCTTACAGGATTGCGAAGCACAATTTCAACGAAACCAACACTTTCAGAAGTTGCAGAATACGCGCAGAGAAAGCAAGAAGGAACTGATTTACCATTTGATCCTGCATTGCGCTTTTATGTTAGAGAGAATGGTAACATTTTGGGCGTTATTCCTGATAGCATGCCTGATGACGAAGAAAGTTATGGTTATGGTGCCTTAGTATATGTTCCTTTTGTGTAGCGTAATTTTTACTACCGGCTGCAATTGTTAATACTTTATACCGGTATATTTTTATGTACCCGTTACTATTCTAAATGCACTTGCCGAGCAACTATTTTCCTTAACACTTCACAAATTTGAAATAATTTACATTGACAAATATTTGCTATTTTAAAAGTAAATAAGTGGTCATTCCGATGTCTTCATATCATCAAAAAGTGTGTTTTTTAAGTGCGCAAGACTTAAATGAAGAGGCAGAAAATGCGGAAAGGCTACTAGAATTGGATTTTACTTTTCACTTGTGGTATCAGAAAAATGGAACGCAGAAAAATGTAAAAAAGCAAAAAAAAATCATTCATCATTTTTACCTTGTCGTACACCTTGAAAATTCCGCAGATTGGTTGTTCTACTGACGAAAGCGGCGTTACTCGATACCGAGATTTACTGTTATCAGTAGTTGTTGCCAAAAAATAAAACTTTGATTTCACTCCTGAATGACAGTTTTTACGAGGAAATTTTTCAAAAATTACTGATTGCTCTATAATCCCCATACTGGTTATATGAGCTTCTACCCGTTAACAGCTTCTGAACGAGAGTGTATTTCGATGAATAGATAAACAATTTCTTGGATAAGATTACAGTACCTTTTCGGGGTTATAAAGGTCGGCTTTAAATTTAGTAGGGGAAAATAAAGTCTGTGGAGTATTTATTCACTCTCCCCCTAACATTTGAATTGTACGCACAGTTACCAAATGGGACGTTATCTCTATATATGTCTATATAAGGTTGTTCTTTAAAATCTTTGAAATTTTTAACATAAGCCAAACAGAAATTAAACAAACAACACATATATTTTACTGCTTTTATGTCCCCATGCTGCAATGAAAAATTATGGGTAGCAAAGAAGAAAGAACCAATATAAATTAATTCATCATTCAAGTACAAGACATCAACGGTCACCTTTCCCTCAGAATTGCAGTGGAAATCTTGCTAAGTGTTACCCTAGTTAAGTTGTCATTGTCAGTTCACAGATCTATCGATTTCTAACCAGCTAAACATATTGGTTAAAGGCTTCTTTAATAACGAGTCATGGTCTGACCCTTAAGTTCACTGACCCAGACAAGTTTAGCTGGGCTTACGCTACAAACTTAGCTAGTTTGAAATTATAATATGAACTGCCTGTTAGTATAGCTTCCATATCACAATAATGAGGTTTTAAATGATGATTGTAGGACCCTCATTGATAGTAGTTATAAAAGGAACTGAAAATATATAAAAAATAAATAGACATTCTAATAAATAATGAACACAAAAGGACTATGTTTGCCCGTCCAATCTCTGAAATAACAAACATCGTAGTCGTCTTCCAATTCTTCGTTCTTTGCACACCTGAATAATTCAATCACCTCTTGCAGAATAAAAACCTGTTCTGTTAACTTCGAGTGCACAATCACTTTCATTGGACCTTCAATCAATTCCAACAATTCAGATAACGTTAAAGATGATTCCTTAAAGTATTTTACAGTATTCTCCATTTCTATACTGACACTTCTATACTCTTTAACCGGACGGCATTAACGCATATAATTCTGAATTAAGCTGGAATTAACAATGGTTGGTACATTTGATGCAGAGTTTGCCTAAAGATCAAAATGAAATGAAAAGATAGTAAAAGATGAAAAACATTTTGCTTTCACTTTACAGATAAATAACCTTACTTGTACGGTCAAAACCTCTAGATATATTCCCTTTCAATATTCCCGCGTTAACATCTAATACGCCTTTTTGTACGATATAACAGGCGGGGATAATAAACATTGTCTTCTATTCTCGTTTAAACATTCAACTAAGTTCTCCATTTCACTACAAATGTTATTGATTTGATTAGCCACGTACAAATTGATGAACCATCTGTGAACAGAAAGATTTTATGAATAGTGTGATAAAATCACATATATATTATATGTTTAAAAAGACATATAAATGTCGCCCAAGACAAAAAATCTCTTAGAATATTGTGAACAAATTGAAAATCATTAGAAACAAAGCTGCATATCTCTTTTTTAACGATAAAGCATCATTCTCTCGGTCGCTCTGCTATGCAACATCTCCAAGATATGCTTCACGTCCCTTTCAAGAAACTTGTGGTGTTGAATCTGGTACTGTCTAGCAGTTGCACTCCATCGCGTTGGTACACTTGGTTACGTTCAAGAACCATGAGAGCTGATTTTATTTTATTTTGCAAATGCCATGGTGAACTATTATAAAAGATTTCTATAATGAGAATAAGTTGTGTCTTTTCCTCCTTTTCTCTCAACATTCATTATTTACAAAAATAACCCAAATGAACTTGAAGGACATTTGCAAAATAGTGCTTCTTGTGTATATCATGATAATAAACCATGATTTAGTTACACATACCCATCCATTATTCTTTGATAAGTTTTCTTAAATCTAAAAGAAGTTGAATTAAATGACAACTGTTTGGCTGCCCATGGGTTAGTCATAAAGTCAAAGAAATATGGAGGTGGCACGTATTCTACACAAAGCAACAGCAAATACATTCTCAATACATGATATAAACCAATCTAATCAATAAACAAAATACAGGAATAATAAACAAAACCAAAGTGATATTCAAACAACAAAATAAAATGTTCATGAGGCCAAATAAAAGGATAACTGTGTTAACTCTATTGAAAAGAATGATTAGTTTTCCCTCCATATCTTATTTTGAGATTTTATATACCTTGTTGATGCAGTAATAAAGTACACTTACAAATGTCTACAGTAGTAAGCTACTACCGACAAATAATTATATAACTTGAATGCTCTAACCAAAAAAAGCAGGAGTATATGTATATTTGTTTGGTTCCTGGGGTGGGGGTGAGAGATCAATCTTATTGTCCTGACTGCTCATGATAAACAAGAATATTTTTCTCATTGTAGCATAAAAACAAAGTAAATAGGAAAGATAAAAACGGATATTTTCACGGTGAAAGTTATATTCTGTTTAGTAGTAGTATTTTGAATATTAATTATGACAAACTATGCAAAAAATGTGTAAACAGTTATTATCTTGCTTATCATCGTACTGACTAAACAACGGAATCACCTGAGACGAGCTGAAACGAACTGAAACCACGAAGAGACGAGCTGAGATGAGCAGAGACCATCTACAAAATTCTACACACTATATTTCCTAAACCACGTCGGCCGATTTTCGGAGTACATGGGAATCCCCTCTCTTATCGCCATTTCTCCACACACGAGTTTATTTGTGCAAACAGATTTTTCAACATCAAATTTGCTGTGTTTATGTAATGGCTTTTAATGCGCATGCGTCGATATATTTTGCAATTGAAAAATGGGCTTAACAAAATTTGCAGAAACTTATAGTCGGCAGTCGAAAAAATCATGTTTTGCAGGCATTGAGGGGAATGGCTGTCTGTTTCAAATTTCGTGTACTTTTAGAGGATAAACTTGCCTTTCAAGTATCAATGTATTGCAAATGAATCGTTAAAAAAACGTTAAAAGTGATGGAATAATTGCCCCAGACTGTTAAAAAGTTTAGTTTGAGTAGTCGCGGGAATTTCATAACTTTAATCTCACTAAGTTTTCGACTTAGAATCCTAATATTTCGCGAATTTGCCTCTCGCGGAAGTTTTTTCCTTTGAAATAGCGATAGGGACAGTAGATTTTCCTAAAGAGAAGCTGTAAGGAAAGCACTTGTTCGAATAATCAACCTACTTTCCCTGGGTAAAACGATCCTGCGGATACAGTATGGAATCATCCCACCTATAAAGTACTGTACTATCTTTGACGTTTGAACACAGTCCGGTCCATTGCGAGCCTCACAATAACGTTGCACGTATTCTTTATAGACCGCTTTCGAAAATTAAGAGCTAATGTAGATCCGAATAAAACACTACTTTCTAAGGGTAAAGAACGGCGCAACCTATGTTGATTTACAGTTCGCATCCTACCGTATAATACCAACATGTCCATATACGGCTGTATGCTAGCTGTATATAGACAGAGTTTGCGCCGTGAAGAACAGCAGTATCAGTATTCATAAATAGACGTAGTTTCGTCACTTTCTTTTTTGTAAACTAACGTATCTAAACCTGCAACAAAATAAAACTCCTAACAAGACTTTTCGTAACAAGATCTAAGCGAATTCCTTATCGGTCATAAAAATGTCGGTAAAAAGCGACAAAAAAGTAAGTGCGTCTATGATTATATATATGAAATATCAGAGGGCAGGTGACGAAAATTTTTGCCGATGCAAAGTTTAGGCCAACGAAAGAACTGTGTTGATAGTGGTAAAATAAGCATAAAGATGCTAAAAACACACAGGTTTTTAAATATAAGTAACACGTTTACAGCATTAAGAACAAAGAATCCGCCGCATCAAATAAGGGGTCGTCCCCAAAATTCGTTTGTCAAATATAGTGATTTTCACCTCAAGAGAAGTGCCTTAATGCATACAATTTTATGCAAAAAGGCACTTATCCGCTCAGGTGAAAGTAAAACCCCTAAGAAGAAAGGTTCTTGAAAACCTTTACCTTTTTATTGCGTTGAACGCAATATGTTAAACGTCGGTACAAAGTGAACGGAAAACTTCGTTATAAGTGAAATGAATTTGAAACCCAATTTCCAGTTTTAAATTCAGTGTTGGAAATAACGTCGGGACACTGGACAAATCCGATCAATTTGGCAATTGGAACGGGAGATAAAGGACATTCTAGATCTTAATAACAGTATTATGTCTCGTAAAAACAAGTAAGTCTTAAATTTATTCAGAGAACTTTTAGTGCCACTTGGATCCAAGAATCTTTGGGCCACAAGCTTACCCTCATTGCAAAACTGGCTTCAATCACAAATTTTAAAAATTAGTTATTTCCAACACTGAAATTAATTAATAACTCGAACTTTCAAATTTGACTTTCTTTGCTAGGAGCATTGCTTTCACACCGGTTGGAAGCAAATCTTGCGTTCGTTTAGGAACAACCACATCCGCAAATGTAAAAGATTTGTCATGCAGTTTTAGGCAAGACGTGACAAAAGGCAGGTATACGTTTGCTTCTTTCCTTATGATTTTACCATTTTTGTCGCTTCTTTCACGGAGGCCTGTAGTCTTCAAGACTGATACATCATTCGATTGAAATGCGATGCAGCACTCCTCGCATCTGGTAACCATCTTTGGACAAAGTTTATTGTCACCACGCAAGACAAGAGAGTACACTTTCTTCATTTCCCGATCTGGGTCCCAAAGTGACACACCACATGCATTATTTTGTTTGTTTTGTTGTTCATCATGTAGAACAGAAGCAGTAACCTATTAAATTGAATGAAAATGTCTAATAAATAAGTAGCTTACATTGTAATACAATGTTGAACTACATGGAAAACAATTACATTAAACCACTATTTTTCCTTAGCTGTTCTAAGGTTGAGACATAATCCGGACACAGGTGGTTTAGGGTCTAATCTTATAGCAAGGAGGGAGGGAACGTTAGGTTTCTGGACCCAAATTGTGTTAAATAACCCACCTTGAGTTAACAGATAAAAAGACTATGTTTTGGCGAGAAACATTTTTTTTGTGAATGCATTGTTATTTGTTCTTTGTAAATTGAAGTGATATAAGGGCCTTTCATTGATTAAGAATGGACGCACCAATACACTGAATTTTGAACCCCTTTCTCCCCTATAACAGTATATTGGCCATTTCCCGAACAGTCAGTTAACAGTCACATCCTCTGAACCATGTTTGGTTGTTGCAGTTGTCATGATATTGGTTTTAGAGGTTTCTTTCTTCATAGGTTTGCATTATGAATTTATTCCCTTGAAGTAAAAATAAATTAATTGTCTGGGTTTGGTTATAGCCTCTAAAGACTTACCCACAAACTTGTTGCACCAGCTTTCAATCTTTTGGGGAAAACTTTTAAACGATCACCAAATAGCTCTGCTTCTGGTAGCATGCCTTTTCTTTTCTTTTCTGGAGGTGTAATGTAGATTTCAAGCCAGCACTTTTAGGCTTTTTGTAGCAGTTGTATGATGGGGGTTTCAAGTCACGAAATTGTTTCACACGATCTGATTTCTTTTCTGTAACCCATTTCCTCCAATCTGTGGGATCAACAAACAAGTGATCGTAGCCAGGAGCAAGCCTGTATTTTCCCAAACCTCAAATTGCTCGCACCTCTTCCTTTGTAAACTCATCACACCATTCTTGAAGCACTTCTGTAACAGGTGATACCTGATAGATAAAAATTATTTTATCTGTAGCTCATAGTTTACATGAAACACACTTACCAACCTGGTTAGAAATATAGCATGAGAAGCCTCAAACACAAAATATATTTACTTTAAAAAATAATACAACCCCCTAAGTTAGAAAGTGTTGTAATACTAGGGGTAGTTCTACCCTACAGATTTGGTTGATCAATTAAAATCTGTGCCACTGCTAGACAACTAATTAGGAGACAAAGCAATAGACTAGAAAAGTACATAAAATATGAAGATTCCAAAATAATATAAACCAAGGTTTCCTTCGGTCTCCTGTGGTGAAAATGCAATGTTTGACAAATTCAGAGACAAGGTCAAGCTTCAATTTCTAAGCTTCCTTTATTACTAAAAGACAACAACTATGTAAATATATCATAAAAGGGATTTACTCAATTGGCTCAGATTTCACAGGATATGTTTTAAATGCAGAAGGAAGCTCATCAGCACTAGCACCACTATATTCATCACATAACTAAAATACAAACAGAAAAAACGACAGAAACATTGCAATGAGAGGACCTGTGTTTACCTTTAGGGAATTAATTAATTAATTTACGTGAAACTTGCAAATTTTGGCCCAGAAATTGCAAAAATTGTCAAAAATATTTTCTCGGAAAACCTCCTAAACTTAAAAATGAAATTCACACATTTTTTTGGTCTACAAAAAACTAAAGAGATACCTTTAAAAACAACATATTGTGCCATTTAACGATGACATTATGCCTTATTTTTCTCTCATGTCTTTTAAAAAAGGCCATATAAGCCATATATAGGGTTGACCTCATTCGAAATTAAGAAACATTGAGGCTGAAGAATGAAAACGTGTAAAGCTCAACAACAACAATGTGAAAAAAGAAAGGGTTTGGAATATCTTTTTTGTCTGGACCCATTGGAAAAGTAAGTTATTTTGGATAAACCCCTTGGAAAAAAATCCTTATCTCCTTGAATGTAAAATTCCCCACACCTGAAATGGGGTATGTACACATTTTTTTTATAAGAACGTCTAAATTTTAGCTGAGGCTTGATCTTTTAATGGTTTTTAGACTTTTTAAGCAGAAATGTTTTTATCGTGTTCTTATTAAAAAAAGGGTGTAAATGAACAAATTTAAGCAACATCAACGTATTTTCTGCATAGGCCAGGTGTATGACAGCCTGGAGGATAAAATCACAAACTACTCTTGTAAACTTCGGGCTTTCAAAGAAAAAAGCGCACATAAGCACTAAAATTGAAAATTTGAGGCTGGGTAAGTTCTTAGGATGTTCTTAATTTTTGAACAATTCTCAGCCTTAACGTTGAAAGTAAGATCATAGCATTTTATACCCTTGAAATTATTAAAATTAGTATATAACCCCTGGAAAATCATGTTTTCAATTTTCATTATTTAGTCAGCTAAACCCCCTGGATTCTCCTAAATTTTTTTTACTCCAAACCCCTGTGGATAAAAACTGGATTAGCCCAATACAATATAGATGAAACCTGGAATAGCCCATTCCCTACATTCTGATGAAGCCAGGGGGACACAGAACCTTTGCAAGGAGGAAAATTTATTTGGTGCACACCTTGCTTTCCTGGATTCACCCTCTGTCTATAACCTTATATAGCGAATATGACAAGATTGTAATTGTAGATAAATATTTTGAAACTTCATCCGTATCTGAATAATGATATTTTGAATCATTATCCTATATATTAATAG
Organism: Turritopsis rubra; assembly: GCA_039566895.2. Lineage (NCBI taxonomy): Eukaryota > Metazoa > Cnidaria > Hydrozoa > Anthoathecata > Oceaniidae > Turritopsis > Turritopsis rubra. The sequence continues at coordinate 8,989,869 of CM077617.1, read as the reverse complement.
CCGATTCTCTGTCTGTTTGTTTGTCTGTCTGTTTGTCTGTCACGATAAATGGTAGACGCGAGTAGTGAAAGAGATCAGGGAGTCAGCAACGTAAGATCACACATAAATTATTTTTTCTTGAGCTACGACAATATGAAACCAATGCATTGCGACCCAAATCGAACACAAGATTTTTCGAAGACTTTTTCTCTATAAGTACTTCTGTGTTACTTGTCTGTCTTTAAATACCTCCAGGAACCCCTACGATCGTCCTTAATATTTAAAATTTTTCTTCCTTAAAATTTTTGATCAAGGAAATCTCTGTAACGGTTCGTCATAGAGACATGATCCTATACATTTTCTTGATCAGCATTTCAAGTTCTATAAGCACTTTCAAATTTTTTTACTTATCTGGGAAAACACACACTGAAAGTTTTCATGGGCGAGCTTATACGTATTTTGTGAGGAAGTGTGGTGAACTAGTAAACAAATAGTTATTTCGTTAGTGACAGGATGTGAAACATCTGGTCATCCAGCATGATTCGCTGTAACCTGTAAAGAGAAAGTATGGGTGAAAATTCACTTAAAAATGGGGGTCCTGAAAACAGAAGAAATGTTATAGAATCAAACACTACAAACACATTCTTTCCAATCCTAATACCAATACAAAATAAAAAGAAAGTTTGTCAATGCACTGTTCAATATCAGTGTGCCATCATTATATTCCGACCCCTGATGTCTGGGAAAGACAAAGAAGGGGTCTTTTTTAGGCCGGTCATGTTTTGAACCTTTTTCAGCAGGGGAAGAAACGTTTGGAATATAACTGCCCCAAAATAATCTTGGCTGTCCTGGAGCCATTTTAGATATTTTATTTCATATATATGTATATATATATATTGAGTACCAGAAAGAGAGCCAAACAAAACAAATTGAAAATAAAACTTACATCGATATAACCAGCCTGTCGTACCATCTTCTGGAGAGTGAGCTGCCCGGCGGCATGGCTGGGTCAAAGTTGACTTTTGTTAAGAAGTTGGATTCTCAGTTTATAAAAACACAGTTCAATCAACAGATTACGTGACAAAAAAATCCTTAAAATGTTTTTTTTTTATGTTATATATATTATACATCTCGAATAACAGTTTTTTTTTAATTTTTTAAAAATAAATATCTAGGACGATAGCTAGAACGATTCCCACCGACACTCGAAACATCCGGCAGCGGAAAGGACGGGGTTGATTTTTTTCTCCGTGGTGGATTCAACTCGTCTCAGCTCTTCTCAGCTCGTCTCAGCTCGTCTCTTGGTGGCTTCAGTTCGTCTCAGCTCGTCTCAGCTCGTATCAGGCGGCTCCGTTGTTTAGTCGGCTTATCATATATGAAGATATTATAAAGGTGATGAAATATTTATGGTCTGCTTTCATTTCGCGCGACTATGCGCAGACTGTTCTTTCTAATAGAAATCCGCTCTTCTGTCGCTTGCTATATATTCGAATTGCTTCAACATTATTTTCTGAATTTGCTTCACTATCAAAATCAGCAGATGGTGTATGTGTTTGCCCAATAGACCTTTTCATAAATTACGTCACAACATCCATCGCCTCGTTACATATCTCAATAATTACTCTGTATTTAAGTGTGATAAAAAAGATCTTGAAACATTTTTCCCTTCAAACCACCCAAGCGTAATTAATATTCAGGGCGAAAACGAGGCGATGGATGTAATGATGTAATTTATGAAAAGGTCTATTTAGATTAATATTTCAATTTTAAAATGGCCTTGGTAAAGAAGAATATATTTAAATAAATGAAGAATTGTTTGACAAAATTAGGACTTTAAAGGGGGAGTCGTATATTGGTCATTATTCTGCAAAATCTTTTTCTTTCTTTTTTTTTATCAACTTACTTAGAGTAGTTTATACAGTCTCGCTTACTTTTACTTTTTTACCAAAATCGTAAAAAAAACTGTCAAATCTGCCAAAACTGTCAAAAACGCGAGGTTAATACGTGCATGATTTAATAGCTATTCTGGTTACAATAAGGGTAATTCCATTGGCTATGAACACTTTTGGATAATGGTAAAACGTTATAAAGGAAAATAAAAAAAAATGTCACTTAAATATGACCGATAAATCAGAGTCTCTTTTTTTAATAGGAGAGATATAAAGCGAAAACGTTTTACTTTTCTTAAAGAACCATTTAAACAGTAAGTTTTTGATTCACCCAGTTTTCCAAGATGTCAAAAAAAAAAGATAAGAAAAAAAGTAAATTTGAAGTTTTTCGTAAAAAAGCTTGAAAAGAGGATGGAAAGAAAAAGAAAGGTATTATGAAGTTTCTATTTCAGTCAAAAGTAAAGCAGCAACGAAGGACAAATTTGATGATGATCAAGAAAAGGTAAGAATGTGCTTGGTAGTGTTGAGGATCAAGGATGTAATTGTTTCAGCCATCGGAAAGGCATCCTTTATTTCACGTGTTGCTGAAAATGGTGGCACTCTACTTATGTCGATACATCCTTGAAGCTCCCAGCTGTTTACTGCCGAAATTGCATTATTGACTTGTATCAAGACATTTGTTGTTATATTAATGGAAACCATCAAACACCCTTTAGCGATTTAAATAAAACAATAAGCGAGAATGCAGATATTTCAAACACTTCAGAGACTGGGTATCTGTACTGCAAGACAAAATTCTCTCCCCGCTTTTATACTTCAGGAAGAGGACTTTGTAAATAAGATGTTGAATTGCTAGACTAACTCTTTAATTCAAGTTTTGTACGCCTCTCATCTGAAACAAATTATATCAGCGTCTAGTTGAGATCTTGGAATTCGTTTACATGAGTTTTTTTCAAATATGACTATAAAAACATCTGTACCGATGTCAATTCAAGATCTGAGGTGGATCACATTAGCATGTAATAAAAATATGGAGTTGCATGATGTTTATAAGAAAATCATTAAAACATTATCAGAAGATCAGTATTTCAGAAGATATCCAAAACACTTTTAAAAACATATCGACATACATACTTACATTCCTTTTTCGCCTAGGTTACTCTGTTTGCCCCGATTTTCCGACCAGACTATTTATTTCCAAGAAACCGTTTTTACCTTGCACTTTTGCCTGTTGTTTGTATATGGCGTTTATGAACTTGGTTTTTGGTGGCTCCCCGTCGTTGGGGTTCGGTGGCCCTTCAAATTTTCATATCCACATTCGCTTTCATCGCTATTTTCTATTTGTCCCAAATTATGACGCATAGACTCAATTATCCAGTTTTATTATATTGACAGACTTGTAGCCAGTAGTTGGTAGATAGCGTTTATGGAAGTTGTTTATCGATTACACTCTCCATCTTTGGTGGTAATAGACCTAAACTGTGGCTGTATGTTCCTTTTTCGCCTAAGTTACTCTATCCCCAATTTTCGACCAGACTATTTATTTCAAAAAAACTTTTTTTATCTTGGGCTTTTGCCTGTTGTTTGTAGATGGCGTTTATGAACTTGATTTTTGGTGGCTCTCCGTTGTTAGAGATTTGAAGGTGGCATTCAAATTTTCATATCCACACTTGCTTTTCATCGCTATTTGCTATTTGTCCCAAATTACGACGTCATAGAATCGATTATCCAGAATTACTTTATTGACTAACTTGTAGCCTGTAGCTGGTCGATAGCGTTTATGGAAGTTGTTTTCCCTATTTTGGTTGGTTGCTATGGAGAAATTCAATTTATATTGAATGTGTATCTAATGTGAATGTGCATCTGTGAATGTGCATCCAGGAAAATAATCATGGATTGAGCGACTGGCAAACACATTGATAAGGGTGTAGATGCTTATTAGAATTTTTATCGTTTACATCTAGGTCAAATTGAATCTTTAAACTTGAACCCAGATCATCAAAAGATGGACAACCATTGAAGTAATAGCGTTTTCATATTTTACTTTTAAAACTATCCACAGAAATAGCAATAAAAGTGGAAAACGTATTTAGGTTCATACTAGCAGCCTCTCTATAGTTCGAACAGTCAGAGGGAACAAAAATTAGTTCGAATTACGGAAGTTCATTTTCAAATAAATCATAGGTGAATGGAACTAAAACTTAGTTCAAATTAAAGGTATACCGAACTACCCATGGTCTATTTTTAATTTAATGGGTCCCACGCAATTATAATTTAAGCGAGAGAATATACAAACAATATACAAGGTAATAAAACAATTAAATCAGTATAACAATAAAATGCATAGAAACGAGGCGAAACTGAAACGATCTTTGTTTACAGTACTGTATGAAAACAGAGAAAGGAGAATTCAAAGTCATTGTCTGAACAAAGTGTTTTTGTTGTGGTTTTTTAGGTTCAAAATTTCAATTACTATGTATATGACACGAAACGCCCATGTTTTCCGGAAGATCGCCCACGTGTTGGTGGTGGCGGTGGTGTTTCCTACAGTACACACGGTACGTCCAATAACGCAATGTCATGGAGTAGCCATTCAAACCGACAGCAGTTTAGATTTGCCAGTAAGTTCGTTTCCTCTTCCATCGTCCATTATAAAGACTTCTTCGCATTGGCGTGAAGTATTACGCCCTTAAGCTCGGCTGATTGCTAAATAGCACACTGTTACTTTATAGCGGCTAGGGCGTATAAACTATCAACATACCAAGCCTCTACGCCGGAAAGTGCGCCATTACCTAATACTTACGGGCGTGTGAGTACTTATCCTCCAAAGAGAATTAAACGGTGAGTCCCAACTACTTCTCTACTTGGCAAAGCACCCTTTTTCATAGTAGAATTTTGGAGCAAATGTTCGTGCACCCTTTCTAAGTAACTGAATGTTACACTTTGTTTCAGGAACACTGGTCCTGGTTATCGTGATCGAAGGTTGATCAAATATAAAGACCTTTATGCTCCTGAAGAGTCCGACTTCTTTGGAAAACCTGCTCCGAAGTGTCGCTATGGTTTTACGACGATTTTATTGTAACATTACAAACGACATATAAACTTGGTTTTACATGGTGGTATAGAGGATTTTCTAATTACGGTTAGGTGGGCAGTTGCAATAACGGTAATTTCTGACTGTTAGGATGAAAAGATAACCACCATGTTTAAGTGAAACGTCTCTATAGCGGACACCGTCGTTAACCAAAAAAAAAAGGTTTGTACGCAATTAAGTGGACGTTAAGTGGAGGTTTGGACTTCAAGGAGAAAAGAAATCCGTTCCTGGAAAAAGTGTCCGCTATAGAGAGGTTTCACTGTATGCGTATTTCAGTTTCCCACGTTCCACTGGATCTGTAATTTAGTTACATCTATCAAGAAAAAGCCTATGAAAGATACTTTTAACAAAGAATGCCTCCTTTATGAAGCAATCGCTGATTGTCTTCTTTATATTTGAATGCACAGTCCAATCTTCCCCCGTTTGTAAAGAGTTTGCTGTAGTAATATAGTAAGGTAATTTTCGAGGGAAGAAATTTTCGCAAATCAAGCGATCATTTCTGCGAATTGACCGAAATAAAAGATGTTGTGAATGAGCAAAAATCAATTATTTTTTTTTCAAGAATTTAATTCCACGAATGAAGAAAAATGAAACATTTTTGAGCATTTATTTTCTAAAATTATCATATTTATTGACCCGGTATAAGACGAAATATGGTCAACACGTTCAACATATCTTAAACTAATTTGAACCTTTTAACAAGTTACGATTACTCCTCATTAAAGATATCGAAAATATTTCCATCACTATCAGGAGGTTAATATACATCACCTTTTTTTCGCGAGAATTTATTTTCGCGAATCGAAGAAAAATATTTTTTTCGCGGACATTAAAGTACTTCTAATTTGAACGAAATGTATTCGCAGGAAGTGTTCATGCACAAAGTTGGCGCATGCTACTGCATTCGAAAATCGCAGTTTGACTTTTAACGCCGATCTTCATTGGTATTATTACAAGTCCACTGTGGAACTTTCACAAACGTAAATCTTACGAAAGTTCTTTTAATTTTCACCACTTGGCACCAAAAGGCGGCATTAGATGTTTGTCTGTGAGAGTTTGACCGTGGACATTTTTTTAAATAACGCCAATAAAGACCGGTGTTAAATTTAGGCCGGTATGTAAAAAGGGTTTCAGTCGGTAAAATGGTTTTGAATTCACTGTGACTGTTTCCAAAAATAAAGACATCTCTGCTCCAATATAAAAATTATTGAGGTATGATAATAAGGCAATTCTAGTGAATTGATATAAACATCTACCCATCATCTATTATCTATTGTCTTTGGTAACAGATAAGTAACTAACTAGAAACATATGCATGGGCTATATTCTGATTACTCTTTGAGAGTCGAGGGGCCTAGTGTTAAGCCTGCAATTGGGATTGTGGATGGCGATGTGTCAGTAGATGATGACATATATATAGGGGCGTTGTGTTGAGTAAGGTTGATTGAGATGAAAAAACAGGAACCTCAAAAAAACACCATCAACACTCTTATCAAAACACAAGCAAGCAGGACTTACTTTTTTACGACAAATTTAACGGAAGTTTCTTTGGAGATGAAAATACCCAAAACTGCTAGTTTTTGGGACAATGGCATTTATTAATGAATCATTACGGGATTTCCTACTGATGCTAGTTTATTGTTAAATAAACACATACCTACAGACTACTTCATCTCGTATCCAACACAGCCGCATTTCTGATACGCCAGGTCAACTGCACAATCCGTAACACACATTGCCCTGGTATATGGAAAGTGCTTAACCAGCTTAAAATCTTTTTTGCCACATTTTTAAGGGTAAGGTGGTTCCAGATAATAATTCTGTAGAGAAATTAAAACAGAAGACGTTTTTGCATTATTGATTCTCCGAATTTTACTTTTTATTTGTTGATAAAAATATTCTAACATTTGCCCTTAAAGTAGAGAGTATCAGAAAAAGAGTAGAAGTTACAAATAGTTCGTCAGATCAACTGATTAAGCTGGCTTTCCACAAGCGTTGTTTTCGTACGAGCTACCTTTTTCGAACAGAATCTGTCAATTTCCCACACACGTTTCTATGATTTCACCTAATTTTGGGATTTCTGCGTAAGCATCGAAATCCTTAAAAACCGTCCGTGTTTTTCTTCCTTTTTTTATCTACTGTCCAAACGTACGTTTTTTTCTGAAAGTTCATTGGTTATACAGCTAATTTCTGATATCTGATTGGCCTGTTAGGTCTAGTTAGCCAGTAGGATGGATGCACAATGGATGCACATTCACTTTCTTTTCTCATCTACGCAAAAACGTCTTTAAAAACTGCGCACAAGTTACGCTCAAACTTTGTAATACTTGGATAATTTTTGAAAATGGCTTTTAGATAATGAATAATTCTTACAAAAACATTAAATATAGAAGAATTACTTCCCTGGAAACTTCTTTACATTTAATTAATAACTACTTGATGTTACAAAATGTTTTAATATGGCAAACGGAAGAAGACCACTTCTCTTCCCCTCACCACCAGAACAGAAGAATTATTACTGAAACTTGAAAGAAAAAAGGCTTCTGAAAAAGTAATTCTTTTCATTTACGAAGTAGTTTTATAGTGAATTATAATAGTACGAGGTAGTGCTTGGTATTACATGATTTATGCGGCTTTCTGGATATGCATTAGCACAGCTTCCACTCTAGAGAGACCCCTAGGCTGGTTTTTTTTGTTTTTCTTTATGTTTTTCAACTTGAATTTCATAGAGTTTGAATTTGTTCTTTATTCTATACTTTTGGTAAAATATTTTTTATAGTAGTTTGTCATCATTTTAGAGTTGGTCTTTCGGTCGGTCTATCCAACACTTTTATCTTTTTTATATGTTTCCACATAAATAAACGTATATACTTGGATATACACTTTTCGAACCCATTCAAATTTTATCTTTTGCTATCTTTGATACTTCTTCATTTTTATATTTAGACTGGCATAATAAATCAGTTGTCGGTCGGTATCTATTTTGTCAGGGTTTTTAGATTTAATTGATATATTTGAACACCCGTTGAACTTTTGTTTTTTAGATATTTGCATGTGTTTCGAATTCAATTTTTAAAGTGACTAAGATCAGTTGCTTTTCTGACATTATTCGAACCTATTTAGTAAACGGTGAAAATTCTGATTTGTTTAACTTGGGTAAATGCATACGTTTACTTATATGCTTTCCGAAAGCCATTCGAATTTTATTTTTTGACATTTATAATGTTTCTTGACATTTTCTAAAAAAATGTTCAAAAATTTGCCGACTGAGCGACCAGAAAAAACAGCGAATTTATCATTTTAAGCGACAGTCAGTCAAGCGACATAATTATTTTTGATGTTAGCGTATGATGCTGTGTTGGTTTGCATTTCGTTATTTCATCAGAAAGAACTACGGCTTTGGCTTAATAAGAATTTTCAGCATTTTGAGCTGTTTTGCAGAAATCCTTTTGCCTGTAAGGGCATCTTGTTCAGTTCTTTCATTACTTCATCAAAAACATTTAAAATGGAGATCAGGATTGCAGTGAACAGACTCAATTGAATAATAGAATTTTAATAAAACAATTTTAATTGAAAAATTCTTCATTTGAAAATGATTAAAGTCAAACATGTTTCCCTTATCGGTAAAAAAATGTTGGCAATAAGTGACCCAATTTTGGCAAGTGACTAATATTTATTGCCGACCAATAGTTCTTGCCGACTTCATTTTTACCGATCAACAATTTTTACCTACTTTTTTTTTATCAACCAACCGTAATCGATGTTCGATATATTATATTATTTTTTCGAGATAGCTTTCATACAAAAAAATAACGTTTTTTTCTTTTTTCTTTTTTTTTAATTTTCCAAAAATTACTAATTTTTGTCACAGTGATTAACATTTTTGACTAAAAATTGTTGCCGACTTTTTTTTTTGCCGAGTTATTTTTGCCGAGTTATTTTTCCGATAATGAAGGTTCAAACCTTTTTTAGTGATCGTTGAAAATCTCACAGGTATTTTTCCTAATTTTTAGATTTTACACGATGAGTATCAAATTTTAAAATGATTGTGTATTTCGGCCATAATATATCAATTCTAACATCGAATTTCGTGTTTTCCACCTTTTTTTTACCCCAAAACCGTATGATTATAAGAGAAATATATATTGAGAATAAAAGCAAAAAAATTACTAGAAACTTTTAAATACCATCTCTACCTACCTGATTAAGAATATATTCATGTAGCCTGGCTTTGACTTAAATTCTAAATATATGGTGAAAACAGGTTAGTACTTTCTGTTTGTATATTTCTCTCGCTCAAATTATAATTGCGTGGGACCCATTAAATTAAAAATAGACCATGGGTAGTTCGGTATACCTTTAATTTGAACTAAATTTTAGTTCCATTCACCTATGATTTATTTGAAAATGAACTTCCGTAATTCGAACTAATTTTTGTTCCCTCTGACTGTTCGAACTATAGAGAGGCTGCTAGTATGAACCTAAATACGTTTTCCGTTTTTATTGCTATTTCTGTGGATAGATTTAAAAGTAAAATATGAAAACGCTATTTCTTCAATGGTTGTGCATCTCTTGATGATCTGGATTCAAGTTTAAAGATTCAATTTGACCTAGATGTAAACGATAAAAATTCTGATAAGCATCTACACTCTTATCAATGTGTTTGCCAGTCGCTCAATCCATGATTATTTTCCTAGATGCACATTCACAGATGCACATTCACATTAGATATACATTCAATATAAATTGAATTTCTCCATAGCAACCAACCAAAATAGGGAAAACAACTTCCGTAAACGCTATCTACCAACTACAGGCTACAAGTCAGATAAAATAATTCTGGATAATCCATTCTATGACGTCGTAATTTGGAACAAATAGCAAATAGCGATGAAAAGCAAGTGTGGATATGAAAATTTGAAGGGCCACCTTCAAATCTCTAACAACGGAGAGCCACCAAAAATCAAGTTTATAAACGCCATCTACAAACAACAGGCAAAAGCCCAAGATAAAATCAGTTTTTTGAAATAAATAGTCTGGTCGAAAATTGGGGATAGAGTAACTTAGGCGAAAAAGGAACATACAGCCACAGTTTAGGTCCATTACCACCAAAGATGGAGAGTGTAATCGATAAACAACTTCCATAAACGCTATCTACCAACTACTGGCTACAAGTCTGTCAATATAATAAAACTGGATAATTGAGTCTATGACGTCATAATTTGGGACAAATAGAAAATAGCGATGAAAGCGAATGTGCATATGAAAATATGAAGGGCCACCGAACCCCAACAACGGAAAGCCACCAAAAACCAAGTTCATAAACGCCATCTACAAACAACAGGCAAAAGTGCAAGGTAAAAACGGTTTCTTGGAAATAAATAGTCTGGTCGGAAAATCGGGGCAAACAGAGTAACCTAGGCGAAAAAGGAATGTATGTATGTATGTCGATATGTTTTTAAAAGTGTTTTGGATATCTTCTGAAATACTGATCTTCTGATAATGTTTTAATGACTTTCTTATAAACATCATGCAACTCCATATTTTTATTACAAGCTAATGTGATCCACCTCAGATCTTGAATTGACATCGGTACAGATCATTTTATAGTCATATTTGAAAAAAGCTTATGTAAACGAATTCCAAGATCTCAACTAGACGCTGATATAATTTGTTTCAGATGAAAGGCGTACAAAACTTGAATTAAAGAGTTAGTCTAGCAATTCAACATCTTATTTTCAAGTCCTCTTCCTGAAGTATAAAAGTGGGGAGAGAATTTTGTTATGCGGTACAGATATCCAGTTTCTGAAGTGTTTGAAATATCTGCATTCTTGCTCATTGTTTTATTTAAATTGCTCAAGGGTGTTTGATGGTTTCCATTAATATAACAACAAATGTCTTGATACAAGTTAATAATGCAATTTCGGCAGTAAACAGGTGGGAGCTTCAAGGATAAATCGACACAAGTAGAGTGCCACCATTTTCAGCAACACGTAAAATGCAGGATGCCTTTCCGATGGCTGAAACAATTACATCCTTGATACTTAAAACTACCAAGCACATCCTTTACCTTTTCTTGATCATCATCAAATTTGTCCTTCGTTGCTGCTTTACTTTTGACTGCAATAGAAACTTCATAATACTTTTCCTTTTCTTTCCATCCTTTTTTCAAGCTTTTTTACGAATAACTTCAAATTTGCTGTGTTTCTTATCTTTAATTTGACATCTCGGAAAACTGGTTGGATCAAAAATTTACTCTTTAAATGGTTCTTTAAGAAAAGTAAAATGTTTTCGCTTTAAATCTGTCTTATTACCTTTTTTACTCCAAGATTCTAATGTCGGTTTTATGTCCTTGTTTTCTTTGTCAGATGCAGAATCAGTTAATTCTAAACGGTTCTTTCTCCATTCCCCTTTGCACCTGCTGAGGTGTTTCCCATCATCTGTTCATTTCTTTCAAAATCAAAATCAGGTAGATTTGCGTTAGAGCCTTCTTTTTCCTTTATCCGGTAAATTTAAACTTCATTAGTTAAAAAATGACGACATTTTTTTTATTCGAAACAATTCTTCTGCTTGAGCATTTGTGTTGATATCGTCAAGTAAAAGCCTTACAGGAAAGGATACAGGGTCAAAGGCTTTTCTTACTGATACTGTCATCAGTTTAATCCATAGAGGGAGAATAGGTAAATACCAGTTAAGTAATTTTGGAACAATCTCCGGACAATAAAATTTGTTGTTTTCTCTATCCGTTTCTTTTTAGATAAATTTTGCCAATATGATGTAAATTCACATTGAATTATATAAATTTCTAACTCTTTTAACCTGTTCATGTGTTCTTTATCTGTAGAATGCTTACTTCCTCTTGACATCTTGTTGTCTAGGTCTCCCTTATTAAAGTATCTAGAGAGCATGACTGTCTTTCTTCAATTTGGTATACGAAATCAACAAATAACGCTTGATAATGTACTTTCACGCCCTTGCTCTGAGCCAATACATACGATCCGCAGTCATAATGAATCATTCCAAACTTTTCAGGGAGCGTCCCTTGAGTGTTAAAAAGAACTTTTTATACCCAATGGTCAAAATAAAAATAGAATTGTAATCCCTATTGTATTGCTGCTTCTATTTTAATATGTTTGAAAATAATTTCAATTCAAGTTCTATGTTCCTGAACATAACATAAGTCAAGAGAAGTTTTATTCAAAAGAAGTATTGTTTTTAAAAGATGCTTGGCATTACATTTAATTTTGTTGTTCTTATTGTTGTTTCCCATAAATCATTTGATGTCACTTTGATTAGGAAGATTCGCAATTTTTTTCTATTTTACACTCTGCCATGATATCAATTCTATTGCTTTCAGGAACAGTTTTTACAGCCACAGTTTGACGCATACTGATTATGTTTCTTTTATAAATTTGACCATAAACACCAGAATCGATACAAGAAAACATTGGAACATCACTGGTACTAGACTCTGTAATCCTGTAGTTGAGCTCCTTGCAGATTCTTTCATTAAAATTTCGATTGTTCCTCATGAAATGCCTAGAAGATTGTTCTAAATAAGGAACGCGAATTCCTTTTAGGTCCCTTTTTATATGTTTTTTAAGCACAGAATTCTCAAACTCTAACTGACAGTATCGGTATTTAGGCTCTTGTTGCCTTTCAAATTCTTTCTGTAAAAGCAGTCTCTTTCGTTCCTTTTTCATTGATTTCTTCTTCTTATTTCTTTCTTTCAATTTTTCTTTTGAACGAAGGAGTTTTCTAAAAACTGAATTGAAATTGATAACATCTCAATTTGTCTTTCACAAGTTAAAGTTGCAGTAATGTACAATTCCAATTCAATTTTACAGGGAACTTAGACCCTGGAAATTTATCTCTTTGTAATATAAGAACAAAGTGATAATACTCCAAAACACAAAATCTGATGTTTACGCACTCTCTACAGTTACGTGAGAAGAACAGCTTGCAAAAATAAAATTGAGAGTTATAATCAACTCCAAATTAAGAGTGAAAATTTAAAGATTACCTTTTTAAATTGTTGTTTAATCCATTGGCATGATTGCTAGTCTCCATAATGAGCAGCTGATTTGTTAGAATTACTGAAGAAATACCAATGTTTGGTGATAAGCGAATATTTTATGTCTAAAATATTAATGAAAATTATATATAACACCACATTTACAGTTCAATCGTTAGGTATTCCATACAAAGGACTATCAATTAGATTCTTAATTTACAAAAATAAACTAAAATTTGTTTGTTACATAGGGAAGGAAGCAAAACTACAGAGACTTCCCTTAATGTTCCTTAATTTTAAGTAAGAAATTTGCCAAAGAAATTTTATACAAACACTTTAATTCAATTTGACATATCATAAATGCCAGAATTTCAAAATAACAAACAAAAACAAACACAACAATACAAGTAGTAGTATTTTAGTATATATATATATATATATATATATATATATATATATATATATATATATATATATATATATATATTGGAGTATTTTATCCTTGGTATTACAGCCATAAGATCACGACTTTTGTAAGTATAATCAGCAAAGACATACTTGCAACGAATACACGAAACTGGTATGAAAGATGCTGGCCCATTAGGCTCAAACAAATTCTTATGCCATATCTCCCTTGGCTTTTTGAACATAGTTTTCACTTGCTCTGTACAAGGGCGAAACCAATCACAAACTGCAAACCAACGTTCAAAACTTTTCCCTGGTAATACAACAAGTGCTTCATGAAGTATTTTATTACCTCTGGGTGTGGTTGAGAGAACGCGTCATATTTTGCAAACTCTAATATTTCACCACCACTTGCAGGCCAGAAAGCCGTAATGCATGATGATTTCTAGCCACGAGACAACAATGAGCTGTAATTTTCGTCGGCAAGAGAAACCTCTGATGCCTTACTAAATGAATGAGGAATGATAGTACTTGATACATTTAACAGGGGATATAACATCATGTAAACTTTTGATAAACATTCCAATTCAAAAGTTGTGAGAGAATCAACTGCTGACTTCTTCTCTTGAATGTAACCAAACCCATTCCATATCTGAGTAGATGGGTTGCATCTCCTAAATACAGGGAAAAACAAAAACATGAAACATAAAAAACAATGAGAAATATGTATTTTAATTCCTAATATTTCTTCAGGCATAACTTGTAACGCATTCTCACAATGAATCATGGCATGTTCATTACAATAATAACTGCTACGAAATCAAGACATTATACTAACTTGGATGATAATTTTGCAATTTGAATTGATGGTTTCCATATCAGACAGAGTTCCTTTTGAATTTCTTTGTGAATCCATGCCTTCAAAAAGTTTCTCAAATACTTGATTGTATAAAGTAAACTTTTGCAGGTTCAAAACAAAATTGTCTGAGCAAAACCTTTTCATAATTTCATAAGCACCCTGGCGCTTATTTGAGCCATTATGGTACATTGAGTGTAAAGTCTACCTCATGCATAGAAAGTGGGTCTGCGGGAAGGATTAGTAACTTTTTTCAACACGAAAATTTCACAAATCACTTTTCAAAAGTTAAAAGGAATGCTGGAAAGATGTTTTTAAGAATATAGTACTTAAAATCAGTAGCAGTTGTTAAGAGGAAGTTTTATAGAAAGCGCTTAAATTTTGGGCAAGTGAAAATTCAATCGGTCAAGCAAAATTCAAAAATACTTGCCCGATGATGGGGAAGCCTTGAAATTCTTATTTTCCACCACTGATAAGAGCATGACACTTAATTAGGCGTACTATGTTTAACAGGCTGAATAATGCCAAATTAGGTGGAAAATAACAATTTTGTAGATAACTAGCTTTGTATTGTTTTATTTATATATATACATGGGAATATCAAAAAAGTCGTGCGCTAGTGATCGCTTCTCTAGATTGGCTATATATCAAAATAAACTTGCTACAATGACATTGAATGTGTAGAAAGGCACTTCTTGTTTTAAAAGCCTCATTAGGAGTATGAGTTCTTAACTTGTTGGACCACCTTGTTAGGAATATAATACCGACTTGAAAAATACATTGCATACATATTATTCAGCAAAAAAAGCACATAATAGTGAGCATAATTGTGAAATCCTAGCTGATATATATACCGAATTAGCCATAATGTGTTGATAAAATCAGTATAAATTCAAAACAATATTATGTATTTCGTTGATACTACGGATCACACACACTCACTGACAGCCTACTCAGTATATTGCTAAAGCAAACCAATCTGATTTAAACACATGTTGCACTTTGGTTGGCTGTTTATTACCTAAGATGGCTGCACTTTCTTAAGAAAAAAAGCAATTCAAGACTTTCTAATTGCTTGTGTGCGTGTGAACAATCACCTTTTTTTTTTTTTTAAAAAAATAAAAAAATTATAAAACTCGTGGACACAATCATAGAAATTCCTTTCTGAAAGTTGCACGTGTTTCAAGGTTGTAAATAGAATTATGGCACTGTCTTCGTTTAACTACACAGAAATCAAAAGATTAAAAAGTCATCTAAACCGAAAGGGGTAAAAAATTTCTTAGAATCTTCATCGGACGAGAAAGAAATAACCACATCTCATATGGTGAAGAAACTGACTTATACGCCTGCATTAGGCAGATTAAAAGTTTTGGATAGTGATACGAGTACTTCGACTTCATCGCACTCGACAGCTAGTACCCCAGCATTACCAACGTTACCTAACTCAGACATTTCGTTTGAAGCCAATCAGGGAGATGTGGAGTTGAGGGAAAAAGAAATAATGTATGACGGACCTGACATGATTGGCCAACAAAGCAATGTTGAGGAAGGTACAATCACTAATTTACTTTTACTGATACACACGTTCAGTTCCTCTCTTAACAAATAACGTATAAGAAAACTCATTTTAAGATGAAGGGGTTTATTGTACCTGTTATATTCATTGTCCTTCTCTCAACAGGTGAAATGAAAAAAGTAATAAAAACACTAATGGAACAAAATAAACGAATCATGCAGAGACTAGATCAGATGGAATAACCCTGTTATTCGTGATTAATCTGCATAAGGAGGGTGGGGGGGGGGGGTGGGTGGGGGCAAATTGGGCCGCGGCATTTTTGAATCTAAATAACTTTTTAACGTTTTAACCGAATTCGCTGAAATTTTGTGACTTTTCCTGACTTTTATTAAGGTTTCTGAAAATTAATAAAAAAACCCCAGGTGACCCTGCCCATTTTTTTCGGGGGTGGGCGTTTTGTCAACCATGGGTGTTTTTTTTTTTTAAATTAGCCTTTCCTTTTCCTGATTGGAATGTACTCAATCAACTTCATTTTGTAATGAATTGAACTTTTGTGATTATCAGTTGAACTTTGGAGTAATTTACGGACCAGTTATAATAATTTACAGACCTGATTTGACAATTTATAGACCAGATTATTTACTTGCAAAACTGATATTTCAACTACTTTGAGAAGCTGTTTTTGTAGGTTGTTCTATTCATTGCATTATCTGCTACTCATTTTTGTGTGAGATAGCCCTTTTATATCTTATTTCAATCAGTTGAAGTAACATGTAGCCAGATGTCCGAAGCTATATTTCTCAAAAAAGTTTCAAAATTTTCTAATTTTTGATCAATCACCAAATTCTCCTAACATTAAAACTATTCTTACAATGACAAAAATTTGGGCATATTGTTGTAATTAGATACAGAATGATGTAAAACTTTGCAAAAAAAATAATTTTACCTATAATTTATGCTTTTCAAAAACTTACGTAAATTTCAAAATTATTCACAAAGAAAGACAAATTGATGACGTCATAACAAAAAGTGATGACGCCATCATGACATCATTTGTTATTATTCTTAGAGTCGGTACTAAGTTTAATGTCATAGGCATCAATGGTTTTGCAGATATAAGACATTATCTAGGCGCGCGCCAAATTGACCTTTACGTGAAGGAACTCAAATCATTTAAAATCAGCTTAAAAGTGGATTTCTCTTTGCAAGTAAGGCAATTAATTATAAGACAGCGTCCACAGGTTTGAAATTTTGACTTTTGTAAACAGCAACCCGAAAATGTTCTGCAACTCTTTTGTTATGAAAACGAAAAGAAGAGATCGTTCCAAATGTTGCTGCTGTAAGACAGTTGGTTGCGAATACGAAGTCTGCCGTAATCCCAACACTGGCTCTGCCCCGTGCACCATTCAACCGGATAGTGCGGTTAGATTTGAGCATCCAGAAATCACAAGAAATGCAATCGAGAAATGGACACAAGGGCTGCAAAATGTATCCAGTTAGGAGGACAGCATGTTGAAGGCCATTAGAACTTACTTTTTTTTGACACTACGCAATGGTTAGAGCGAGATTTCAATCTTTAAGTGTAGATCTAACTTTATTTTGTTAATTTGTCCATAAAAACGTTGTAACATTGTCATTGTTTTCAAAAACACTTTTTATTATGTAGTGACTTAATTAATCTTTAACAAAATAATGAGAAGAGAAAAGTTTGTTTCTTCAATAACTCCCGATTTAAAAATTTATTTAGGAAAAAAAGTTATATTTTCGGATAGATCTCAACCAGCGCTTTCGTTTCATATAAAAAGTTAAATCATATCACAACTATTCGCTGAAAAATAAGCTTTGAAAGTTCTTGGATAACTCTTTTTGATACACACTGTAGTAAATTAATTTCTTAATTCCTTTTTACATATTATAAATGGAAGTCTTAAACTTTCTATTTGAGCTGACAGCATCAACGCTGACAGTATGCAACACGATTTAAAAAAAAGAATTGAAATCTTTTATTTGTTAAACTTTAATTTGGTACAGCGAAAGAAAACATCTAGATATGTATTTCCGCTTCTGGTGTCTTGTTATTGCAGGTAAATCTTTAAGTTGATTACACCAATTGGACCTTCTATTCTACAATTTATATTTCACCAACTTGTGCACTTATTTCACTGCTTGAAATTGTAAGATTTTCGTGCTCCGAATAATTACGAAAATACACGAAAAGAGTAGGTTTTTCTTAACATGTAGAAAACGAAAACATTATGTTTATTAATGTTTTCGGGAGAACGATAAGAGTAAAGTATCGTACCAAACAATTTGACACGAAAACATCTTCTGTTCTTAGATAATCGTACCCCACAAGAACTAAAAGCTTTTGAGGTCGAAATTTCTAAAACTTTAAGTTTAAGAGAAGAAAGATTTCACACGAACACAACGTATTTTTTAAGGTAATCGTACCCGCGATAACACACTAGAACTATAAATGTTCATCAATTTTAGTAGGTTGCGAGAAAGACTTTTGCTTATGATTTATGTATTTTGTGTAATTAACTAGGTAATATAGCATACCTTGTCCATGTTATTTGATAGTCAAACGTATCCATGTTTCAAATGTTTTCGTATTCACACAAAATATTTTTACTAATATATTTTTCTTTCAACTGACTTTTTTAATAACTACACTTTACGCACTCTGCTCTTGTTTCAATGTTGTTTAATTAGGAAGTGTTTTAACCGTAAAATATTTGATCCCTATCACAACCACAATGAAATGTGAAAGTTTTCACACCTTTTTAAACTTTTTATTTAAAAATAACGGTCAAAAATGTTAATAGGTAGAATAGGAAAACGAAAGGAAGGAAAGGAAGGAAAAAAACTTGCTTCACATAAACATGGACGTGATAAAAATAGCCGTAGTCCAATACGTGTAACTTGAGAAAATACCACAAAACAAGCACAACTTTATTTCGACAAGTCAAAAGCATGTATCAAACTAACCCAGTGCTCAAAATCTTCAAAATGATTACTAGGAGGAGTGGTGTTTAAGCAATAACGCCTGCTGTTTCAATAAAAAAACACTCCTCCACAGAGACCTTTTGAAGACTTTGCCCACTGGAAAACTTTCAAATTCGATCAATTGAGTTCGATAAATTTGCTCGTGCCTCGCCCGCTTTAGTAATTATTTATATTATTAAAACTTCCAGTTGAATGATGAAAGCCAAATTTGATACCTAAAATGGGATTAGATGTGCTTTAAATAACTGCTTTAAAGGAAAACAATTTTTTGCGGAAGAAACTTTTTTTGACTTTATTTGACTTCAAAATCCGAAATTTATTGTTTCAATGATAGCCCCAGTCACACTGAAGCTTAGTTAAATTTCAGATTAGTTAAATGCCTACATCATAACTAATTTAGCGTGACTTTTTTTCAAAAATGTTATTATGACCTCGAGGACTTTATTTCATCTTATTAGTATTTTGATTTAATATTATGCAATACACTTTTCCCGAATTTCTTTATCAACTGGAATACACCCCAAATTTCCATTATTTTAGCTGCCATTGGTGTGACTTAACAGGTTGTGAAAAAATATGTTGAATTTCGAAAGCTTATGAATAATTAAGTATGTTAAAACTTTGGAAATTTCGCCAAAAAGTCGTACTCCCGCTGGCTCTGCTCTAGAAGGGAGATATTGCTTGAAGGGCACTGTTTTGGAACGAAATGGACCATAAGGGCCCAGATGATATTGTAAACCTTTCGTAAATATTTGCAAAAAATTCCATTTCAGAAAATTCTGACAATCACAACTTGAATTTGTTGAAATTAGTCAATTTTGGACAGATATGATGGCACACCCTGTGGATGGATAATCTCGCAACTTAGAAAGATACCGGGCAAACGCCGGGAGATGAAAAGGAAGAAAAATATCTTGTCTCTCAATTTTGAACGTTTCAAGGAGTCTGTAGGAGTTTCTAAGGATTCACAGTTTTAAAATTGGCTACAAAATAAACCGAATTTTTTGAAAAACATTTCTGGTTGGTTATTAATATCTCAGAATTTAAAATCAATAATAAAAAGAAACAATTAAACAACCGTTAAATTAAAACACATCAACAGGTATTCCGTACACTTATCTACGCAATAAAAGACTAGTATGAGCTGGACCATAAGAAGATAGTAAACAATATTCTTACAAATATTTCAGACTGAAAATATGGGCTGCCTATAATAATACTTCCAAGCCACGGTGTTTTTACCATATAAGATAATGTTTCCTTTAGAAGTCATATAGGATAATCAGTGTTTATTTCAACGATATTTTTTCCCAGAAATAATCCATATCATGCTCAGGATATATATCGCGTCTTACTCACATTAATTCTCCACGGGACGTTAATCTGAGGTAGACAGCAAAGCAGAAGGAGCTAAATGATATATATTGTGATGCCCTCTATTATGAAAATGATGGTCATTATAATTGCTTCTAATACTTTAACTTTGGCCTGATCTGTGACTGTATGGTATCATCTGCTTTGTGAGACACATTTTAAGCAATGGTTTGGTTTTTATTCATGCTTTTATAAAAATAAAAGGAAATTAAGGAATGTGTTAGAATGGATATTTCGTGTTGACAAATAGGTCCGATATTAAATGTAGCAGGTTGTATATTTTTTTTAATTATTGATAATTATTAATTATTGATATATATGAAATAGTACTTTTTGATATTTATATTTTTAGCTCTTAATCTTGCTGAAGGAGCCATTGTTCATGTTTCACTAAATGGAAACGATAATTTTCGTTGTGGGCAACAAGGTAATCCGTGCAAATCATTTGAATATGCATTGGCTGTGTTTTCGGAATACAATGGCACGATTATTATTGATGGTGGCATAAACAAATCGTATCAATATATTGTAAAGAAAGAAGTACATCTGAAAGCAAACGCCGTGAACATCACCATTTTGAAAAATCCAAACAGTACTTTCCGACCAGTTTTAATAGGTTATAATAATGCTCATTACCTGTTACGAGTCCGAACAGTCCACGAAACATTCATTTTTGTCGAAGGAATAACACTCATAGATATTGGTTTATTTGCAGCAAGTGAGCAATCAATAGATGGTACGACAGAAATCACTATGAAAAATTCAACATTTGATATACACTCCCGAAAAGTACTAGCGATTTCAATCAATTCCAAAATAAATAGGAATTTTCATCAATCACTGTTGATTGAGAATTGCACCATTTCCCAAAGCATTTCATACATTGTGTCAGCTCAAAATTGATATCCATATATCAGATGTGATATTCAATTCCTCTTTATTGATTCATTCGACAAAATACAAAGGATACCTTGCAATTAATAACTCAAACTTTCTCTCCGTGTACCCGAACTCGACATTGCTATCAATCAGCGGAGCAGTCAATGTATCGATCTATTCAACAAAAATTGCTTCCAGTTTATTCAAACTGCAGCATAATGAGGTTGGAAAAGTTGGAAAAGTGAAAATTGTTAACTCCATAATCTATGAAACATTCATGCAAATATCAATCATAGCAACAAACCTTCAGATATCACAAACGTCATTTTATTCAAGTGCTGTACATGTTTCAACCTTAAAAAGCTTAAGGAAGCATTACTCTATGTGTACTATTAGAAATGTCACTTTCGATCAATCCACCATGGCAGCCAAAAATGGGAATCTATCGGTTTTTATTCATAGTACCAACTTCATGAACGATGCACAATTATCTGTTCACACCATACCAAACCTCAATGTCCGAAATTGCTTATTTACGGGGAATATAACACGCTATTCAGTAACAATAGATTCATGTTCACATCTTATCATGGTAGACAATGAATATAGAGATATCACGCTGACCACCGCATATTTGGAACTTGTCAAAATACAGCATTCTAATGCTTTCCTTACATCAACTAATTTTTACAAAGTAAGTGATGCAAAAGTTTTTTTACGAAATACTACTTTTTATGACAACATCGTGGAACATACAATAATTTTTATAAAGAACAGTACCGTATCGATCAATGCTACAAACGTTTCTGAATTTAAAACAGATACTTTTAAACTTTTATTTCAAAGTTTCAGTTCCTATGTCACTATAAATGGAACACGAATCACAAACTCTGTCAATTTAGCAATACTCGATGCTTTCGACAATTCTTATGTCAGAATGGTCAGCACCATTTACAGATATAACTTTTACCAATATAAGGTTACATTGTTCTTTGTAAATTCCAGTACAGTGCATTGCGAAAAAATTAACATAGACGATCTCCAAACTAGCAACAAAAAAATTTACAGCTATTGGTCAAATCTTTTTCTCATTACAAACAGCAGTAAAGTTACCTTAGTAAAAATGGTTTTGCATGATATTGATGCTGATTCTTATGTAATATCGTCGTATGATAGCCAAATCAACATACAGAGGATAAGCTTGGCTGGAAGCAATATCGTCGGATTTCTGAATCATACGCGATCAAACGTCACACTTAAAAATGGAAAATTCGAAGACGTCGTTTCAGTGCTATCGCTAATCTATTTTCATGATACTGAAGCAAACTTTAAGGAGGTTATAATTCGCAACATTACTAATGAGAATTATATAATAATGGGTTCAAATTCAAAAAAAGTAAACTTCCAAACTATTTACGTCGCAAATATAAAAACAAGATACGGTTTCAGTTTTACAAAAAGTACTGTAACATTCACAGATGTCTACCTCGTTGGTAACAATCCAAAAGATTGTAAAATCTACGGAGAAGATAGCAGTATCAACATCACTTCAGCAACATTTCGTAATTGGAGAATTTCTTTAAATACAAATAAACTTGACGCATACGAAATTTGCTTGCAAAATGTAAACATTACAAGCACTGGAATGTTGGTAGAATTAAGTCTGAGTCCTTCAACATTTGTACTCATACATAATATCACGTTATCAGTACTTCCAATGCTTACGGATTATCCTGTTTTTACCATCACATTTTTTTACAAATCTATTGCTGAATTATTGACGAATCACAGTAACCCGTTACTTGATTATCGCATAGCGTGTCCAATGAACTATTACTTGGATAGAACATTGCTCGTATCTAGGGGATATAGGGATGATTATTATTGCCGAAATTGCGCCAAAGGATCATACTCCGTATTAGCAGTTCTGACAAATATCGAACTTTTTGACAATGGCTCATATGGAATGTGGCACTTTGAACCATCTTTTGAGCATCAAGTGAATTGCCTCAAATGCCCAACAGGAGGGATTTGTGATAACGGTATTATAAGTAAAGATAACTTCTGGGGTTTCAGAAATGAAAGTAATGAAATTTCGTTCCTTCCATGTCCGGAAAGATACTGTTGTTCAAGACAAGGAAAGAAATGCGCTTCATATTTCACTTGTAACCATCATCGAGAAGGAGCGTTATGTGGAGTTTGCAGTAAAGGATATCAACTAGACTATTTCTCAATGAAATGTATACCCGATGAGACATGTAAGCTAAGATGGCAATTCTGGTTTATATACATTGTGTGTGCAATGTTTTACATATTCTTCATCATGATACTTAATGAGATATCAATTCTATATAGAAAAGGTAGAAATTTCATTAAAAAGATGTTTGTCTTTGCCAAAAGCAAGTTTGTCAAAAAAATCAATCCACCACCAGCTGTAATCTCTTATAATCCTGCTAACGAGCAGATTACATCAAATATTGGCAAGAAAGACGTTGACTCTGTAAATAAACTTCCAAAATATGACACTGACCATACAAACTCGAATATGTGTAAACAAACAAAAGAACGGAAACATGATAAAGCACTTCTATTTGGGATCGTAAGTACATTTATATCCTTTTACCAAATAAAAGCACTGATTCAATTGAATACAGGGTATGAACAGAATAAAACCTTTGTTGACGAAATCATCACAAGTTTCTTCAACATGGATATGTTCAAAATACCAATCAAGATTTGCCCAATACTTGGACTTCAAATTATCACGAAACTAGTTGTAAAACACGTGGTATTTTTCGGAACAATGATCATTTTGTTAAGTCTGATGCTTCTTTGGGGCTTGGTGTATCAAAAAGTATCTCGGAAATTCTGCAATAATAGTCAAGCTAATGAAAAACACGAAGAGGAATTCGTAGTTTCAGTAGAAACGCAAGTTCATTTCTCAGTTAAACCAGATAGTAAATACATGGCGCACCAGCATTGTGTATACATCTCCTTTGTACGTTTACTGTTGTTGAATTACAAATCGTTAGCTTTCTTTTCTTTGACGATGATCAATTGTCAAGTAATCAATAAAAATTACGTTTTGTTTATTAATGGTGAAATTCAGTGTTGGACATGGTGGCAAAATTTAACCTTTTTATTCTTGTTTTTGTGGGTCCTACCATTTCCTTTTGGTTTACATCTGACGATACATATGCTGAGAAAGGACATCATATCCATCAGAAACTTTTTCTTGTTTTTGTGCATGCCATTGTTATCACCGGCATACTACGTTTACAAAAAAACTGAAAGAGACACAAAATGTACAGGAAACAAAAACGGAAAATCAAGTCCTGAAGAAGCGTTTACTTGATTTATTTCAAGATCCATATCGCAAAAGTTCATACGACGGAAATGTTATTATTTGGGATTCTTGGAATTTATTTTTCAGATTACTTGTTACCGTTTGCTCTGTTTTGTTGATCGATCCTTTTTCCCGAATGGGAATCATTACGCCTGTCCTACTCATTTTCATGGTGATTCATGTAAAGGTGTCGCCATACAAAGAACAGTTTGTCAATCATTTGGAAACGTTATCCTTCGCTAGCCTCTTAGCACTTGTTAACATTGACTTGTTCAAAGCAATGGCATATCTGGACAACTTTAATGGTGACGGGAAACTTGAATTCCTACAAAAGATTTTCCAAAATATCTTGAATCCTGTGGTGTTCTTAATTTTGTACGCCTTGTACAATTTTGTTCTTAAGGTTACAGTTTTGCTGAAGAAGCGAAAGGAAATGATCCAATACAAGAAATTTACATAATGGTAATCATCAATGGTAATCAATATTAGCAGTAACCTAGTAATATTATATCTTTAACATCCTTATCTGAAATGATGTAAGAAAATGTCCTAGATTGTTCAAGACGTAAGTTTTCAGAAGTTGTAAAAATCTCAGGTCTTTTCAGACTTTTACGAAGTTTTATATTTGTCTGTGAATGATTGATCGAATGACACTGCATTAAAGGAATGTGACGGTTCCTAATGTAAATTGCTGATTTTGCAACTGTCACAAGACTTTCTTTTAACCTCAAAACGTTTTCCTCAAGGGATGATTTTGCGCCTCGTACTTGGGTAACGACTTCGTGCATCACTATTTTAAAGAACAACCCGACATCTCTAAGAAAGCTAGACCATCGACGGACTGGGCTTTTCATGGATAGTGAGTGATACACGAAGTACTTACCCGTACTTGAAACCTTGAAAATCAAATGAGCGCTTGGGGAAAGTATACAAGGATAAACGATGTACTGACGGGTTACTTGACTGCTAAAACAGCATTTAAAAGTTAAATTTGCATAATAATGTAATTTGCACGATTTATGAATGGTTTAGAAATTTAATGGTTGACCTTAACCCCTCATTAGGATTATGTATATTAAATATTATATATTATATTTCTTTATTAGTATTAAAGTGATTTATTAATTCCTTGAAGTTTATTATTCATGCTGATTTTGTGATTTTCTGTTTTGTGTAATAGCTATTTGTTTGTTTGTACAAATAAATAAATAAATAAATAATAATAATAATAATAATAATAATAATAATAATAATAATAATAATAATAATAATAATAATAATAATAATAATAATAATAATAATAATAATAATAATAATAATAATTATGTTTTTAGTAATCTGTCAATTCGATACTTGTAGACCAGTCTGGCATAGTTGCAATAGATTTTTAGCAAAGGGACTCTCTACGTAACATAGATTATTATACCTTCTATACGGTTTCTTCTGGAAAAATAGAGAAAGTCAATTCCTTTTGGCTTGGGATAACCAGAAGTTTTTATCCTGGAGTCGGTAGAACAATTACATATGTTACACACAAGATATGTTGAAATAACTTTTACTGTAAGCCATAAAAAACGCTACTACAATGTCAGATAAGTATATAAGATATTTTCTGTTGAGAGAATACGTTTAAAATCAAATTTATTTTTTATGCTGATAAATATTATGCGTTGTGTTGCAAATTATATGCATTAGATCAGTATTTGAATACGATATAATTTACACTTATAAACGGTAAATAGGTAAAAATAATGAAGAAGGGTCATATACACACCAAAATATTTGTTTTTTCATATGTAAATTTCCCATTGAAACGAGCTTATTACATAATATAAGCCTGTTTTTGTTCGTACAATCTTTGCTACTTTGGTTTGGCAGTGTCTTTGTGTATAATACACGTAGCACCAAATCGGAATTTTTGTGTCAGAAGGTATGCACGTGTGTCCGAAGGTGTGCACGTGTTTTAAGTCCAAAAGAACATTTAGAAACTTTTTAAACTAACTCTCCGGAAACGTTTGGTTTAGGAATTTGTAGTAAAGATTCCCGTGGGCAAAATCATCAAAAATTCTCTGTGGAAGAGTGCTTTTTTTATTGAAATAGGAGGCGAAATTGCCATTCCTAAAGAAAACACTCCTCCTCATAGACTTTATGGAGATTTCGCCAACTGCGATATCTCAAGAAATGTACTTGCAATTCAGTTCTTACTGAGGTAATATGTTATTAGCACATGCTTCTGTAAAATGAGTGGAAAAGATCAATTTATTAATCCAGCCGCTTTGTGGGTTCACCAAATCTGTCCACGGTTGAACCAATTTAAAAACATTCGAAATTTAATTGTCATAATTTTTTCAAATTGGATTTCTGTCTGGATTTCGTTTCATGCTTCAACCTGTTATACTTCGTTTACTCGCAAGAAGAATGTCCTTCAAACAACTCCACTTTTCTAGAAAATGTCCAGCCCGAGTACGACTTTTTATAAACATTTCAAAAACACAAATATCCTTACGTTAAAAAAATCTTGGCGTTTAAACTGACATTCAGGAAATATGTATCAGTCTGTCAGTGCCTCCAAACATACTGATTTCACTCACTTTAGTTTGAAGAATCGGAATTCGACTTGACTAAACCTTGTCAATGGGTATTGTTCAGTGCATTATTAAGGAGTGTAAGATCGGAAAACGGCAACGGCAACAGCAACTTAAAATCGACCGCTCTCGTTGCGGTTCTCGTCGCAGTGAGATTAAGTTAACATTTTTTTCCGCGCTTAATAAAAACAAAACAGTAAAAAAGTAATCACAAAATATGCCCGAGTTAAAGAATGTTAAAAATGCTTTACTGAGAGCTTATTGTGAAGATATAATTTATGATGATGAATTTGTAGTACTGTTTGATCTTAATTCTACTAAAAATCCGGAAATACCTTATTGGCTATATGATAGATTTGATCTTGGACTGGTGACAGATGATGAGTGTAAAACTGAATTTCGTTTTACAAAGAGTGATGTTTATAGACTCAGTGCTACCCTACAAATACCTCATGATATCACTTGTTATAATGGAACTATA
This sequence comes from Turritopsis rubra, assembly GCA_039566895.2. Taxonomy (NCBI): domain Eukaryota; kingdom Metazoa; phylum Cnidaria; class Hydrozoa; order Anthoathecata; family Oceaniidae; genus Turritopsis; species Turritopsis rubra. The sequence continues at coordinate 8,962,442 of CM077617.1, read as the reverse complement.
TACAATTCTATAGAGGCTTTATGCATCCTTTTAAAAAGATTCGCTTATCCTTGCAGATACCTTGACTTGGCCCCTCGCTTTGGTAGGTCAGTATCTGAACTATGGATTATCACGCAACAATGTCTAATTGGCTTATTTCACGTTGGGAGCACCTGCTCAACTCTTTTAACCAAAACTGGCTTAGAAGTGATTCCTTGGAGGTTTTTGCAGCTAAAATTCAGGGACAAGAGTGCCCCCTTGAGAACTGCTGGGGATTCATAGATGGGACAGCCAGACCAGTTGGTCGACCGGGTGAACACCAACGTATAGTGTACAACAGTCATAAAAGGGTGCATGAACTAAAATTTAAATCCGTCGTGGCACTCAACGGACTTATTGCCAACATGTATGGTCCTGTTGAGGGGAAACGTCATGATAGTGGAATGCTGGCAGATTCGAATCTGCTAAATCTTCTTCAACAGTTTAGCTTTGATTCTAATGGAAATCCGCTATGTATTTATGGTGACCCAGCATATCCACTAAGAGTTCACCTGCAAGCTGGGTTCAAAGGTGTAAATCTAACTAATCAACAAAAATCCTGGAATAAGAGCATGAGTGAGGTCCGAGTAGCTGTTGAGTGGGAATTTGGCGAAATTGTAAATTACTTCAAGTTCCTAGATTTCAAGAAGAATTTGAAAATTGGTTTAACCTCTGTTGGAAAAATATATTTGGTTTGTGATTTATTAAGTAATGCTAGAAATTGTTTATACAGAAATCAAGTCTCTAAATATTTTGATATGGATCCTCCTCTTTTAGAAGAATACTTTCAATAACAAACATTGTTATTGTTCCTAACCTGCCACTATGGTGTGATCAGCAAAACAATGAATACTCAATTTATGAGAAAAATAAATGTTTTTTTTTAAATTGACCAACAAAATTAAAGTTCATAGAACAAAGTCCTCAAATAAATATGAAATATGAAATATCAATACATCTATAATATACATATATAAATATAAATAACAAAATACCAATACTCCTTTTTATGCTTGATAACAAAACAGAAAATATACAATTATAAAAAATATAAAAAAGATGTAGAATAAAACACTTCTAAGTTAGAATAACAAAAGAGAATAAAAACATTTTTTAAAGAATCAAAAACCTTTTTGTTTCTTGTCTAAAAATGCACAACTATAAAATTCAAGAGAAACAAAATATAGAACTATATGCCTAGCTCGTGAAAACAAAGAAATTTCAGAAACCTTCAAAATTTTTCATTATGCTAGTTTGTCGATTAACTTCATTAGAACATCTTGCTGCTACTTAAACATAGCAGTTTGCTGTAACGTTAGGGCTGTTGGAGTTTCAATTCTTCTGCTTTTTGTTTTAACTCCTCTCTTCTCAGCTCAATTTCCATGGCAGATTTTTCCTTAAGAAAAGGTATCGTTTCAGAACCATTATTACGAGCACGTTTACTTGGGGTCTCATCACAGGAACGTTCCTTTGTTTCTGAAAATGTTTCTAGGCTTCTCTGTCTCATCTCAGCAGCTTTCTGCATATCGCCTTCTGTTTTGGCTTTTTTATCCTCAGATTCATTTGTTTGCTCCTTCTCAGCTAATTTGAACCGTTCAAGAATATCCTGAAGAGCTATGTCTAACTCAGTCTCTTCAGGACTAATACCTGATGCTCGTTCTTCAGCATTATTTTTTTTCTTGGATTTTTCTAGCATGGTATTTAAATGGTCTCTTACTGATCTTGCATTGACACGAAATATTGGATCGACATTTGCATTAAGGGAAACAGCGATTTTTTCCCAAATTTGTTATCTTTCTACTGATCTCTTTCTTTGTTGATATGGCTCAAAGAGAAGTACTTCTCTAGCAAATATAATATCATGTGCATCTGTCCATCTCAATTGTGTACTTAAAAAAAGATTTTTGTCGATTAAAATTAATCATGCTGTATAAAACTTTCCTTACATTAGTAAAGACTTAAAAACAGCATGAAATATTATTTTTGAAAGTAAAACTGTACGTACCCAGCCATTTCTGTGTGCTTTCCTTATAACAACCATACGTTTTCAGAAGACGGGAAATCAGCTCAACTGGCGTTGCGAACACGAGATCTAAAACTTCAATCAGGGAATCACCTCGAATGAGCATGCGCAGAATGGCATTTTATGAAGTTTTCAGTGCCGTTGCCGTTCTGGTTTTCAGATCTTAAACTGCGTATTCACAGATAAGCAGGCGAAACTTACGGTGAAAATAACTTTATTTTGTTTAAATATGAGTTCTGTTGGGCAAAACATTTTTGTTGGGAAAGACATTCTTTTTCCGTAAAAGTGTATGTTTACCCATCCTAAAATTACCAAAGTAAAGCAGAAATTAACCTACCAACACTTATTTCAGGTAGACTAGTTGATGTCAAAGTTTACAATAGGCAGAGAACTCTATAGTCAATCTAAAGGAACAGAATAAATCGAGTTCCTTTCCAAATTTTGGCCGTAATATGAATAAAGAAATCTTTGAAAATCATTGAAAACGTTCTTCAGTGAGAAACCTGAAGGTAGCAGGAAAAGGATCTTACTCGTGGAGGGGGAAGAAACTTTTAATTTAAAAATTCATAATCATACATGAGTGTTGCTATTATATTTAACAACTGCTTAAATATAATCACTGTCTGTCTTACTATACATCCGATCTCTTCTTTTTCGACTTCCCAGTGTTATCCAACTTCTGAATTTGCAATGATTTTTTGCTTGATTTTTAGTTTTTTCGGTACCCATGTGAGTACCCAAACTGCGTGCCCAAATTGGGTAGCCGACGTTTTAAGACAACCCGTATATTTTTAAAGATCAGATAAAGAGGTAAATCACACACGACACGGAGAAGCTACTTCTCCAAAATATTTAAGAAGATTTTTTTAAGATGTTGGTCTCCTTGTTCTTCCTTTGACATCATATCCATCTTTTACTTCTTTGGTAATCAAGAAAGATTAACAGAAAACCGGTGGCATGCATTTAATTTGTAATTCGACGATGAGGTTTTACCCATTTCTAGTTAGTAACTTGAAAGAGATGTAGCTTTTTCCCATCTCGAGTAAACTAAATGACAATTGTTTCGTCATAATACGAAGATGTTACACCATAGCTACTAACTCCAAGGTGTTAATACGAAGTCGTAAGTTGAAGATTATCCGCATCTATCGGACTGAGATCTTCCTTTTTCCATGCTTGATTAGCGTGAAACCATCACAAATCTGAAAGAAATATTTTTACAGGAACAAATGTTCCTAAGCCTCAAATTTTACTTGGCAGTTTCTTAACTTTAAAAACTTCAATGCCTTATGTTCTGTGTATCTAGATTTATAAGGGCACTCAAAAGGATTCTTCCCATACAAAAATGGTAAGAATTTTGTAAATGTATATCAGAAGAAGAGGATTTCACTTCCAATTGTTGTTGTCTTTCTGATTCAATTCCATTCTGTTGCCCACATCAAAGTTCACAGAAATATATAACTGGGTATAAAATTATTTCAAATCAGCTTTTGATGTTTTTGTCCCCATTCAATATGCACAACCTCTCAGTTGATTCTTTTGAAATCTTGATCAGTAGAACAAATAGTGAATTAATAAAACTAAGCTGTTTTAATTACTCCTGAAAGAATCAAAGTATAACAGCTAATGAATATCACGCGACAATATCGGTAAATAAAACTGATAAAAAGACTGCTTAAAATTCTACGGGCTTAACGTTTGTCGTTCCTACTTCCTAACCAGTTATTTATTCTATGAACTTTAAGAGTTGTATTATCACCATGTTAATTTTATGGATCAACACCTTTTCATTTTCTAGTTGCACTGACCGACAGATTTATCATTTATCCCATGTAAACGCTAGAAATTATATATGTTTGTTATGATTTTAAGTTTTATTCTTTTGTTCTTTTCACCTGATCAACATATTATGATCTTTACCCATTTTGACAGTCTGTAATCATATTTGACTGAACGAACAACGCTATACTAAAAGGTTTGGTGTTTTGCAATTGATGCAGTTAAATAAATAAATGAATCTTTCCATCAAAAGTTCATAGAATAAATACCTGGTTAAGAATTAGCAACAACAAGCTAAAGAAAGCGCGTAGATGGTTTAATCAGTCTTTTTCACAGTTTTGGTGCACCGATATTGTGTATTATCTTGCAATTGCGAACCACTTTCGGAGGTGCTTCAAATACCTTTGTTTCGGAACCTAATAAAGAAATTAAGGATTTCAAAATAGACAGCTAATGACGTGTAGCGTTAATGCTGACAGAAACATCAACACCTTGTTGTCTCATATTTAGGTCCTTGACTGCATAAATGATGGCATGTTTTCCTGATGTCTGGGCACCATACGATCTATCAATATTTACAACGATTCTGTCGGGTATAATAACGTTGGTGACATTGACTGGTAACCTTCTAATAATTACTGTGGTAGCTATGGATCCGTTGAAGAAGCTTCATACTCCGTTCAACTACTTTTTGCTTAATCTGGCAGTAAGTGATTTGGTAATGGGAGCTGTTACCATGCCAATATCTGTCTATGTTCATTACAAAGAAGCAGAAGGTGGTCTGGATTCCTTTCCCATTATATTATTACACATGTCCTATTTCATTTCAGCTTCAGTAAGCCTCCTCAGCCTCATTGCACTCTCAGTGGATCGCTATATTGCCATAAGTTGGCCAATTAAGTACAGAAGGTTTTTATCTTGGTGTAGGTGCATAGCAACGTCGCTTTTCATTTGGTTGTTTTCTATGACAGTCCCGATTATTTATCTAGCATGGGGTTACATACAGTATTTAATGTTCTATGCAAACGCCGCAATTTTGACTAGTCTCGTCATTATGACTGGAATATACTTTCGAGTTTATCAAGTCTTGAGTGCCCAAACGGTAGAGATGAACAGGATCAACTGAACATCCTCAAATACAGCGCAAGAATTACATTTGAAACGGTTATTTATGGAAAAAAAGGTTACTCGAACGTTCTTGGTGATTTTATTTTTCTTTGCCTGTACCTATATACCAGCAATTGTTTTGATTTACGTTCTGCATTTCTGCAAATCATGTGACTGTACACTTCGACACGTATTTCGGGACATGCAGTTCCTTCTGGTGTCAATAAACAGCTGTGTCAATCCTTTTATCTGTACCATAAGATTGAAAAATTTCTACCGGTCCATTAGAGTTTTGTTTCAAACACAAAGGAAATCATCTACTACCGAGTCAACGGAGAGGACAACCATCACGTTTGTTAACGAAGGAATGACGAAGAATGGAGGGATAGCTGTTATTCAAAAACAACTTTATTAAATCAAGCCACGTACATTTAAAATAAACTTGGTTTGGGTCAGGTCAGTCTTAACAGCTAAATTTTAAAGCTGGATATGTATTAGTTATCGCACAGTGCCGAGTGCAATATGGCGAATATTTTTCGATTTTTTTTTTACATTTGCTGTTATTTCACGAGCCTTTATCATTAGGATTTATCATGCTCCTAATATATTAACACCTAGTTTTAATCACAAGTTTATTTTAAGCGTACGGTACTGCTGAATCTGCCATAATTGCATTTGGAGTTTTGCTTCCCGGAGTCAGTGTGTAACATAGATGATCAATCCATCTGGCTTTAGGAAGTTTTCATCCCGGAGTCGGTAGGATAATCAAATACCCGAGCACACATGAGATAAGTTGATAATAATCTTAAAGTACGTCACATCAAAACGCAAATACTCAACGTCCGGATTACAAATGAAAATTGTTCTGCATAGAGGCTTTAGCTAACAAAATTCAAGGTCATTTTTAGCGGAAGGGTTTCTTAATAAACGTCATTATAATGATGATGTAGCTCAAGTTAATATCTTTTATAAATTATAGGAATCTGTATTCGGATACGATATATTTTATGGAAATACGTACGAAACTGAAGATCACTTCACTTTGGACCAAATAAATGATGGGTATTTCTAGATTAACTGCCCCATATCTTGAATAAGTATAATGTATTAATTATAACAATAGTACTTCTACCCAAACCTTCCAAGAATATGATCCACTATTGGTCCAAGAAACAATTCAATCGTTAAAGAAACACAACCACATTTTGAAATCCTCAATCTAAATAATTATAATAAAATAAATTCGCGAATTTAGAGTCCAATTACATTGTAAGTGTACTCAATGACAACCAATCAGAATTGAATAAGTTGTGCACCTTAATAAAAAAAAAACCTTATCAGGATCAAATTATGGATCGTGTTTATATCCGAGAACAATTCATTTGTCAAAAATATACTCAATAATTAAAAAATAAAATGTGATTACAATTGCTTGAGGAAAAATTGACTTGTTAGTGGGAACTGAGTATTCGCCACAACAAATATGCAGCTAATGTGGCAAAAAAGCGAAACTATGAGGCACGTAACACAATTGTTTTCAAAATATTGCAGTCTTATTTTGTTGTCAAGCGGTTCTATGAGGGTGGGTGCACCTGGAAAGCTAGAAAACCAAAGAGGAAATGGAATGAATGTTCCCTGCATAACCATTAAGATTTCAGAACAATTCTAATGTTAAAGTAGAACTCATTGTCAAAGACTTTGTGAAAGACTTGTTTGAGAAGATAGATTATCTGTAAAAAATCGCCTTCATGTTCTCCACAATGCCCAAAATAACAAATTTTGAAAAAGGAGGCTGGATATAGGTGCCTGTTAGCACAAAGGTTCGATTTACAGCGTCATTTCACCTTTATCAGGAATGTACTGTTAATGCCAACAATGCAATGATTATGTAGAAAGCCAGTAGTTTTTAAAATTTTGAATTTGGATTAATTTTTCAACTGTGACAAGCTGAAGCCAGCTACTTTACAGAAATGTAAAATCAAGTTGACGGCGAAAAGGTAGTAATTTTAAAGTGCCTGTGGCGACAACCTTTGCTCAGTCATTGTTACGATCTTAACGAGTTCTTTTGACTACCTCCAGTGAGTCAAAGTGACTCTGAAAATGCTGTCAATTTGACAACGATAGGTAGTTAACAAACAAAACGATGAGCTTATCGAGTCATAATGATTACCTTTTATGAGTAAATTGGCTTCATTTCCGAAAGACGATGTTAGGTATATTCAAAATTAACTACCTGAAATGAGTCAGTTACTACTTTCCCGTTACGACTTCTACAGAGGCTACTCTAAAGCGAATTCTCGGAAAGACGATACAATATTAAAATATAATGTTGGCTGATTATCGACCATAGCATTTATTTTATACCTTATAAGATATGGGGATGTTTTATTTATGGTCTGAGGAAGTGTTTTACCGAATATTGTTTTAGATGGTAGGATCCCTTTAATATCAACGCTTTCAAAGAAAATGAAGTTCTCAAATCTATGTTAGAAGACTACCAAAACATCTTTGTGGTTCCGATCGCGTCTACATAAGAAACTCCTTAATGGATCTATATTCGATAAACTGCGTTATCGAAAGTCTCTTTTTTACAGATCACGACGCTTGTAGATTAGTGAGAATAAAGAACTAAAAACAATATAGTTCTTGTATAAGTCATTAATTGGAATAATTCTATGTACCATTTTTTGACCTCCATAAAAGCTTGATTTCAGAGTAGATCGTTTTGACATTTATTGCCTACTGCGGAAATTGTTAAAGCCTCTGGGCTTCAAGTTTATTTTTTCTTCCGATAGACATTTTTTTTCTCAAAAAAATTGAGACAGATTTTTGCGTCAGAGAAAAAAAGTAATGATATATCTTAATCGTTGTTCTTAATCGTCAATCGTCATGTCAAGTCAAGTCACGGTTTTAACGCTGCCCGGGCTGCAAGAATACATACAATACATTCAATACGTTCGCAACCACATGAAATTTTTACTACATTTGGCTGATCAGTAAATATGCTTCGATTAAGGAATACTTGGAAAATTAATAAAATTTAACTTCCTTCGCATTTAACAGTTCGAGTTATCAGGATTCTACTATCAATATAACTATCTGTAATTACACATCAAATAGAGTCTGTTTCGCCTAATATCAAGGCTCGTCAGCATGCCTAGACTCAAAGATGACCGGAATTTTAATATCTATGGCGCTTTAAATGCAGGAAATCAGCCTATTTGGAGCCATTGATTGATGTGATAATTTTTTCAAAACGCACATAAGGAATCCACAAAAAACAAAAGACCTGGGTATTTCACTATGGTTGTTTCTTTGTAGCAAAATTCAGGTCCGTTAACAGCATTCAGGTTCAACAAGTTTTTTTGTTTTTTTTTGTTTTTCTTTAATTCTTCTTTTTTAATATGTTAGTTTACAGGGTGGCCACTTTTCTTGAAATTAAGGAAAATAACTTGGTCAAGGAGTTCAGGGAAACGTCAGGGAAAATGACTTCCTTAATTTTTCAATGTTCTTGTTTGGGAATTTTTGGAAATTCTTCCAGGGCTTTTTTTATTTTTGTTAATTTCCATTTTGTTACAAAAACATTATGTCATTATGTCGTTATGTCCTAACGTGCCCTAACTTTCCCCTAGAATAAAATGAGGTTACATTCAATTTTGAGAAAACAAATCTTTCACAACATCCAAATCTACCCCTTTTCACAAAAAATGAGATATTTTTTGAGTGTTAAGAACAATGCTGCTTTTTTGAAAAGGCCAAGTAAGATAGATAAGATGAATTTTTATATTTTATTCTACACAGGTGGAAGGAGACACACGATTAGTTTAGAGAAGATCGTGAAATTTGTAACTGGTGTTGAAAATGAGCCTCTGATTGGTTTCTCAAACTCACCCTCTGAAGTTACCAACGAGCAGATAAGACTTCCCAGGCCAAAACTTTACTGTAAAATGCCATCAGAAGAAGGATTGTTTCAACTGTATGACAGTGCGTTCAGTAGTGACTACTTTGGTATAATGTAAAATTAAAAATAAATATATTATGGAACAAAACTGTAAAATGTTTTCACACACTACACTAGTATTAGTATAAAGGTGATCCATATGATTAAGTTAACTCATTAAGAGAATATGTAGTCAATTTAAAGATCAATACACAGCTTATTTATGAAGGATTGTTTTTAGTTTAACCCTAATATCTTAATATTCTTATTGACTATTCTAATATCTTAATATTCTTATTGACATATTGTAATTGCAGTATTAAACTTCCTTCTCCAGCTGGAACCAATAACTTAGCCCGGATTCCTATCGTTTCTTCTTTTCATAGTCAAAAAATTTAGAATATAGGCTGCTTTGCTTTGACAATGATTATTATACTCATTAACATCACTAAAGCAACACTTTATAAGCAACATGAGGCAATCTATCCAAAACCGAAGCAACTGCTAAGCAACAGCCCAGGCTCAACTGGATTTGCTCAACAAGGAAAAACCCAATAAACTCGGAAATTAACCCTAAACACTAAAATAAAAATATCAGAAAGGGACATATTTTTCGCTGGCTGATGAGAAACGTGTAAAAATATTTCCATTGGTTTGATAATTATGTTCGCTAGTCTACGTGAATACACAAACACGCAAATTGGGTCTTCTCGCGTAGATAGTCAATAAGCAACAGGTACCAACAAATAAGCCTGTAAAAGAGAGCAACTTAAGCAACTTTGAGCCACAGCCAAAATTTTGTGTTGCTTATAAAAAAAAGCGTGTATTTCCTGATGGAGGAAGTGTATTATCATTTTGATTAGAAAGGAAGCAAGTGCTGCTAATATATTAAATGAAATAATTAATAAAATCTTTTTTTCGTTGTTTTTTTTCTATAAGATAACAGCTCATATTATAAGGAGGGGTGAAAACTTGCATAACCACAACAATTAACGTATAATCATACAAAATTACATAATTTTGCTGGAAATTTGAATTTCGTTATTCTGTTGTTTTTCTTTAACAGTCATAATTTATTTAGAGGCTATACCTAACACTCTTTTCACTCTGCAACGAAGAGTTTTAACACAAGAAATACCCTGTAGAGAAAAAGAAGAGTCAGGAGGTAAGGTAATGTAATTTGAACATTTTGAACCAATTAAAGTTATTGATGAGAATATGCGAGGCAGTAAAGCAATGAAATGCATAATAAAGGTGGAAAAAAGCACGAGGGCAGAATGCAAGTCATCCATGCAATTCAGTGGAATACGTATTGTCTATTAGTTGTTAATACACGAACATAAAAGAAAAGATGACAAACGACTAATTTTTGTAACCTTTCAGTTCTATCGTTTAAAAGCTTTTATGTCGACAATCCGTTGATATACAGGCGCGTTTTGCATTTCAATGGATTTAAATTAATACAAGAACGTGTTAATATGGATGTTTATGTTTGCCACATTGTGAAAAATAAGAAAATAGAAGAACTATGAATTTTATTCTAACTGCAACTTTCATGAATATACTCAAAAACTACTACCGAAAATAGACATAACAGTAAAATATAACTTTAGTTAAAATTACTTCTTTATTATATGTGAGTCATCGTACATAAATAAAAATTCATGAAACGTTTTTAATTAACTTGCAAATAAGGTTTTTAATTGTCATCAAAATAGTGACATCACAGAGCACTAGTGTTTCTGGTTAGCACATACAGAATCATTTGAAAATAAAGCAACTAAAAGATAAACAAGGATTCTTAAAATGATATTTCTGAATCTTTTGATGCACTTTTCAAAATGTTCTTCTTCAACTATCATTAACCTTAAAACGAAAGTTTAAAAGATTTTTATTAATTCAAGAAACTGAACAGGTACACGAAAAGGAGAAAATTAAAAGATTTTCCCTTTGTTATGATTAACATTTTGTATGCTTCTTTTTTTTCGTCAAATTTATATAGTTAACGGACCTGAATTTTGCTACAAAGAAACAACCATAGTGAAATACGCAGGTCTTTTTTTTTGTGGATTCCTAATGTGCATTTTGAAAAAATAAGAAATTTAATAGACAAGTAAAAACCCACAGTTACTGATTCGTTATGCATTTGTACAGAAAAAATTAATGTGACCCTATAACGTCACAGCTTTCCAAATGTAAAAAACTTTAAACCCTTATAACTTTAAAACTACTTATCAAAATCTGTCTGAATTTTGCGCAGACTCATACTTTTAGATATAGAATCGATTTTTATCAAAATGAGATCAACAATTTTTTGCCGTTAATTCTCCTTTAACGCTTAGAGCAAATATCGATGAGTTATGAAGTATTTACTGGATCAGTGGCGGATCTAGCAGAAATTTAATTGGTGTGAGCTTATTTGGAGAAGAACTTTCTAAAAAAGAATTCGCATTTAAATTCCAATTATTCTTTTGAAAACACTCTTCTCCATAATTTTTACCTCAGTAAAATTGCTTCTGGATCCGCCTATCCAGGATATAGCTTTTACAAAAAAATCGCTTAGATGTTTCAGTTACGTCTGAGAAAGTACAGAAGTTGTATACTTTGCTCCTCAATTCTAAAATGTTCGTGGTTGAGTTTGTAGGAGGCCATGAGGAATGATTTTGAAAATTTGCTACAAAATAAACACAATGTCTTATGGGTTGATTTTACGATTTTAGAAACCAAAGGACATATTGCTAACTGTCTTTGAGGAAGTTTAAAAACTATATTTATGAAAGATTTAATAGCCCGAGACCCGTATTATTTGAATAGATCTATAGAAGTTGTACGTCCTTCTTTTATTTCACTTCCATGGCAATTATAGAAAGATTATCCTTCTGACGTATGATTAAATCCCATCAGTAGCTATGTGGGAAGCGCTTTTGGAAGTGTGTGCTGTGAGCATCGCCACTGAGAAAATCTGAATGGACATATATCCGCTAGTTTTAATAGGTTTACAAATTCTCATTGCCTGTTAGGATATTCATTTTTGTCGAAATAAAACACGCAAGAAAAAAAATCCATAGATTTGAGTCTTAAAACCACGGTGAATAATAAAGATAAAGATAGAAATAATTGCAATCAATAACACAACACATTTGATTTAGTAAATGAAAAAATTCTCAAAAATGCTGTACATGAAATACGTGGCACGCTTATAGTTTTATAGAAGACAGAAATGTGAATAAATCACGAGAAAGTAATTATAAATTGTGTCTCCTCCTGCTCCTTCTCCTCCTGCTCCTCCTCCATATAGGAGCAAGCATATCCTAGAATAAACTAAAATTTGTCTCCATCTATCCAAAGTTAATATTCTTTGCAATGTTAATCTTAAAACCAAGGAATCATCATTCAAATTTGGCTACCCAGCAGGAGAAGACACGTCCCATGGATGTCTTGAGGACATGCACACATTTTCCCGGATGACATCCGCTATTGGGCTCATATGTAATACCGGCGGACGTCTTTCTTAGGCCTCCTAAAGAAGTACTAAAACAATGTCCAGAGGACGTCTTAAGAGAACGCCCTTGGGATATTAATTTCGGACATCTTCTGGACATCCTTCACAATTTCTCCGGAGGACAGCCTCCTTTGGGCAAATATGTAATACGGTGAACGTCTTTCTAAGACATTCCCAAGAAGTTCTTAAACAGGACGTCTTAAGAGGACATCCTCTGTTGAGTACATAATGTAATACTGGGTGACGCTCCTTGGTGACGTCCCATGTTTGCCACCATAGGACCAAACACATGATCATGAGGACAGGTTGAAAGGAATCCTCTGATTAGTGATTTACCAGACATCTTTACGCCAAAAAGGAAACTTTAATTACAGGGAAAGAAAAAGATAAATAATTTCACAAAATATTTTTACAACAAATCCACAAGTTCTCAAACTACTCAACAATTCATTTATGCAATTTCTAGCACGATTGTTACTTGTGGCCCATGACGCAAGGTCAGCAGGCATAGTATTTTGATGGTCTGCCTCATTTCCATGATGTTCTGAATCAACATAACGTAAGTAAACTAAATTTTTATGGATATCATCTTCAGGATCTGCAACAATAGCAACTACAATCGTCTGCAAAATATATTGGGACAAAACAATCCCCCTTTCCCACAAACAATCTTGAGTTGCTGATGATAGTTCCAAATGGCCAGGAACCATCCGAATTGTCTTTCCATGTGTTCTCAACATCTTCAAAAAAACAAAACAATGCAGCGGCTTTTGCAGCTCTTTTCCGATAACGCCTTATATAATCTGCAGACAATTTTCTAAAACACAAATTAAAATGTAACTTTAAAGAATTTCAAAGAAATGTTTCTATTTTAATCTTTGCAAGTCATCTATCGCCCACCATATATAAAACAGTTAAAGAAAATACAAATACAATCAAATGATAACTATTTCTGTTTTGTGTTGTAGGGATATTGAAGGATCAGAACTTTCCACGCATACAAATTTTAAACATGAAATAAACAAATATAAATAAACAAACAAGTAACCTCTTCCATCTGTGGATTTTAACAGGTTAATTCTTCATATCTGGAAATTCCACTAAAAACGAATAAATGAATAGATAATATAATACAGCTTTGTTGTTATGGCAACGTTGTTATAAATATGTATAGTTTGCTAATAATGCTTCTTGAAAAAAGCCTTTTGAAAATTTCTTAGCGACTTTCTTAGCGATCGCTTGAACTGAAAAATATTATGATTTCTTTATATCGTAAGCACATGATTAACTAGAGGTCGGCGTTTAAGTGTGATTTTCACTTTAAAAAATAGTACGCGTACTTAGCGTACCACATAGCATTATGTTATGAATTCCAAATTAGACGTCATGTGGACGACCTATTATTAAAGTCCTCAGGGTGTCTATTGGGGCGTCCATAATATGGCCATTGTGGAACTGTTTAAGGACGGCTCAATTGGATCGTCTTCGGGACATCTTACGAGAAACATCCGGAGGACTATCCAAATTAGACGTCATGTGGCCATTCTATTATTGACTTCCCTAGGATGTATCTTTTGAGGTGTCCATAAGACAGTCATTTTTGAACTCTCTAAGGACGCCTCAATTGAAACGTCTGGGGACATCCTATGGGAAAAATCCAGAGGACTATCCAAATTAGACGTCATGTGGGCGTCTGTTCTGACACTTACAAAAGATTTTCAAAATACATGATCCTATGGATGTCCGCACTACGTGCGTCCTTACTTGGGCATTTGGTGACGACCTAAAGACGTCCATATTACATCCGTCCTATCCAGGACTTTAACTTCCGTAATTAGGACGCCCGCCTTTGGTCCGGGACTTCGGGACGGTAATAGGACCAACAGCGGACGTCCTAAGGAAGTCCTGTGTGTGCTGGATAGTTACTGATGTCACATTCTACCAATCAAATACTGTAGTCAAGAAGGGGAAGCTGACCAACGCAGAGTTATAGCGATCAGTAACGACTTTATATATACTGTTAAAGTACAGCAATTCAGTGTATGTTTAAAGGAGAAACAACTTTGGCTGAAATAAAAATTAATATAAAATGAAAATATCTTTCTTTCTCTTTTAAAATGCATTTTAAGTGACGCTCCACAGAAATGACGCACTGTTCTGTTTAAATGTTTGCTTGTTCTGTCTTGAATTGTGCTTAACGACCTTCTGCAAAAGTTCAGTCTTAGATTGTTTAAAAATTGCTCTTATTTTTGCAATTTGATGCTAATGGTTCTTATAAAGTCGTTCTTATTATAAAAAAATGTATAAGCGGTATGAAAGTTGACTGAAAGTTGCTAGGATACCTTCTATAGCTTTCATCACTCCTAGAGATCCTTATCCTACTTAGAGGTGCTTTATTGATACTGTTTATTTATTTAATTACTTATTAATACGATTAGGAGCCATGCTGAAATTAATTATAAATACCGTAATAAGGAAAAATTCTTGCAGATACAAAATTAGAAATATTCTTTATCTGAATTTAATATGTAATCTCCTTTTGCATTTCTCTACTGAATAGTTATTTTTTCAGGCAAAGTGGGTCCACAAAATTAGAATTTAAGAGAGAGAATATACAAACAAAAAGTACTAAGCTGTACCAAAATGTTAGTATTTAAGTGTCAATTTTCTTCTAAGAAAGCACAAAATCGCTTTATATTATATAATAATGGCTGTTATGGCTAACCATTTAGCCAAAAAATATGATTTTTTAAGAGAAAGTTCTGGTAAAAGTTTACCAGAGTGTCTTTGATGATTGCTCAAAAAAATAGATCTTCGTATAAATACAAGTAAACGAAACGTGTAAATAACAAACGAGAAAGGCAATATGAAGGTTTATTTAAAAGAGTTAAGTTGAGAGCTAATCAAATTTCTTACTAACTGTCAATGGGCTTTGAAGCACGAGGCAATAGAACACTAACAGCATAAGCATGGCTTAATTTCTAATGTAAAAGTGATACTATAAATCTAAAATCCTTTCTTGGTTTTACTGTATTCACATTTCAACTAGGCATCTTTTTAGTGGAAATGAGCAACTAGTATTAACATTTGATTGGTTGTTCCCGTGACACAGTTATCTCCTTAATACTCAAATGAACCTATAAATAATCTTCGGATTCTAATCTAAAACCAAAGCAAAGTCAATGCTTTATAAATTTTCTATTGTGATTGCTGGATTTGTACATAAGTAAATTCAATATAGAGATTTCTTGTTACGAACAATATATCATCTTTAAACTCGATCCAATATAAAATCACATGATGGAGCTGTTCTGGTTTAAAATGATGCTGCTTTTTGGGTAGTCAAGTTATCTCCCTAATACTTAACTGAACTTATAAATAGTCTTCAGATTACTTTCAGAAAACATTTCGAATTATTACTGATACGTAATATTGGCTTATCTAACATCTGAAAGAAGTCAGTGACTTATAAATTTTTGCTCTACTTGTACATGTAGAGGCAGTTGAAGGTAGAGATTTCTTCGTATGAACAACACATCATCTTTAAACTAAATCAAACATAAAATCAAGTGATGAAACTGTTCTGGTTTATAATGATGCTGCTTCTTGGGTGGTCAAGCACAGGTTAGCGTTGAATTATAAGTATTAACAATTTAATGTGTACTGTCAACTGTCAATTCTCCAAACGATTCCATTATACGAAATATTCCAGTTGCATCCATTTTAAGTTATTCGATTCTTAAAACACAAAGGCACATGCTTGTTCGCGAAACAAGCATAAAATATTATCAAATATTATCTAACGTGGGTGTCTGACTTTTCTTCAAAAAGCCGAGAAATCATTTATGTAGTTAAATAAGGTTTTCAAGGCAATCAGTGTGTGCCCTCTTTGCTACAAATGGTTAGACATTTTTAAGTATTTGTGATTGCTTTTATACTACAAATGACAATGGTAATGTCTCTGCTTATTGACTGAAAATCAATCTAAAGAAAAAAATCCAAACCTATGTTTCTAAGCATAGGAGCTAGAAAGCACAAAGATGAATTTCCAAGAAACATAAAATGTAGCTGAGATTGCTCTTTCTACCGCTACTATATAGTTCCCCTGCTTGAGTTTCAGTTACGGACGTAAAATAAAAGAAGAAATTATAACTAACTGATAAAGCTTTTCAATTCTATTGGTAAATACTATTATGTTGGCATAATCCTGAAAGATTTAAGGTTCAGGGCTTAAATCTTTCAGCCCTCCCCCCCCAACCTCTCTCTCGTTTTTTTTCTATAACTTTGTGACTATTCCTGACCTTTATTTGTCTTTACAACAAAAATATTTGGCAAATATACTGAAGTGTTACCATGGCAAACAGATTCCTTGTTGGGGTGAAAAATTCTGAACTTTTTTTTAGTAAAAGCATTGTTCTGTGTTTTTAACAGTTGAATGTTCCTGTGGTTATGACATAAAATTGTATTTTTAATGTCTTTATAAGTATTATTTCAATACGAAGCAATTATAATTATTGCAATTATAAATTAATCAGTTTAAGCAATCCTCAAAGACACTCCGGTAAAAATGTCCTTAATCAGACCAAATGGGATAACAGAGTATTCGTATGCTTAAGCTTTATCGTTTTACTGAACTAAAAACAAGTGTCGATACTCATGCTTTATTATGTTTGAAAAAACCCGTAATGGTTTTATACAAATAAAAATAATCATTAAAGCATTAAACCATGAATGAAAAAAATAGGACTGTAGTACAATTGAAACAAACAAAGTTAATGTTCCATTATTCTAGGGACATGCTAATTTGGGTTTGTAAAAAACAAATTTAATAATTGATCGGATAATTATACTTCCTGCTCCAAACATTTGAAGCGCAAAACAAACTCACAACAAACAGAGTTCTAACCAATGCCCCCATTATTTATCAAGCAAGGTTTATTCTGTATCAAAACGTGGTTCTTAGAATTTATTAATGAACCAGCCAACAGATCCGAACCACCATATTCGGGGTTACGAAGTTAACGCGTTAAGCCATTGGGCCATTTACGCTTCGTTTTTTATGAACTACTCCTTACAACAGCTCCAAATCTAATCTACACTCTTAAACAATACACGAAAACAATTTTTTTAGACTTCCCCGTATGGGAGAAATGTTATTTATTTCGGCTTTCTGTCTATCGTCTATTTTCTGCCCATTCAGAATCAGTTATCAGTTTTAAAATGGCAGCAGTCGAGAAGCGCAAGGCGCTTATTACAAATTTCCTGAATTGCTTGCTTGTTTGTTTGTCTGTTTGTTGTTTGTTGTTGTTGTTGTTCCTTTTTTGTTGTTGTTGTTATGTGTTTTTTTGTTTGCTTGTTGTTGTTTTTTTTTTTTTTTTTTTTTGGAGGGGACGTTTATTACAAGCATGGCCGAATAGGTTTCAGTAAGACATGTAGTTGCGTTATTTGAACTGTAACTTCTTTCGTAACAAAGAATTTGAAGACTGCCGTAGAAAAAATAAAAGTTTCAACAGAGTTTCCGTTTTGTTTTTTTCCTCGTCCTCATCCTCATCTTCGTCAGAGACGTCACCAGCGTTTTCTTCCACGTCAGATTCATGAAAGGGATCAAAATGGTCCTCTGGAACAGTTTTGGTAACCAGTTTCAAGCATTCCAGACCCTCAGTGAGCGACTTTCCAAGCAAGTAATTTCTTTCCGACCCGTGTGTTGCGATAGAAATAGCACAACATCTCAATTACTTTTTGATTAATGCGCAATCAAGGTAGGACCAGGCTTTCAGTATCCAGAGGACAATTTCCTTTAGTGGCGCTACTCACATATTTTCACCTTTTGTTTTAGTATGTGGACCATTTGTTTCAGTATGTGGACCATGAGTATGTCCTGCTGTACCACCAGGGATGAACACTAGGTCAATCTTTTTTTTATGCCATAGATTTTGTACATCCGAGTGATATGCACACGGTAGCTGTCTCAAGCTAGTATTCTCCCATTGCTTAATGTGAAAGTTTTATCTATAGTTGTTAATTCATTCATCAATCCGCTAGATATTGATTCAATCTAGGAGGACGAAAGAGAAGGAGACGAAACTCTATTGATTCTATTGTAATAAGGATCGTTACGATAGCTGGTTGCATAACAGAAAACTGAATTTTAAAATTAGTGGTTAATTACATAAAATATTTTGAACAACGAATGTCTTCAGTCTGAATTGCTCTTCTAAACAATAACTGCTTCATATTGATTGGTTTACCAAATTCTCAGAACATAATTAAAAATCAATGAAAAAAAGAAGTTTTAAACATTTTACATATTTACCGTGTATAAATAAATAAATTTTAGTAGGAATTTAATTTATAAAGGAAATAACAGTTTTAAACATTTCTTATTCCAAATTTTTAATTTTCAAGATTCATCAAATACAACTACATCGACACTGTTTTTATAAGCATATACTTCAGAATTGCGAGGCTTAAATTGTGATATTTTTAAGCATAAAGCATAAAGCTCAAGCTGGATTTTAAAGAAAATTTTCTTTGGTTAACAATTCCTTCATTTGTTATTGATTTTTCTTAATAAATGCTTTCAATAGATATCCACATATTTTGCTGATATACATGTATATATATATACTACCATCATTATCCCCTATCAACATGTCGAGTCGATAAACAGTTTGGATCTTATAGCAACAGTATAAACATAGTTTGAGAGTGATGTAATCTTTGTCATGAACAACTATATTCCACCAGAAGTTTGACAAAAGTAACCCAGAAATTTAACATGACGATCCATTTGATTAATCTTTTTACAATGTTTACAAATTAAAATAAGTACATAGCCATAGCCATTATTTATGTAACTCTGAAAATGTATAAGTGAATCAATAGGTCTGAGAGCTCTATTTCCCTTCTTTTTACTTTCATGGTTCTCCCTGAAAATCAGAGAAAATATAAATCATAGTTCATTGCCACTGACACTGCTGCTGGTCACGATTTTAAGTTTTGTTGTTCCATTTACCTATAATCTTTACCATCCACATACATAAAATTAGGGAATCCTGAATTCTGCATGCCACAAGCTAATATATTTATATTTTTAAAAGTACATTTATCTTTAAGCGTAAATGGTCGAGTTGCCTAAAGTGTTTTTTTGTATTTATTTTCTAGAGCATTTTTATTGGTTAAAATCCGATTTTTTAATTTTTTTAGAATAAGTTACAACTAGGAGCCCTTAGGATTGAACAATTTCCGTTTTGGTGTTCAAAAAACTTTGACTATGTTTCTCTGATCTCTCGTGGAAGCACTATTAATCGAATTAAATGAAATTGGTATTTGTTGACAAAACACAAGTTTTCACCAGAAATGCGAAAAAGGTCTATTCGAAATCCAGAAAAAAATATGGAAAATGACAACGAATCAAATTACTCAATGATTTTTGGAATGGGATGTTTTGGAATATTAGCAAATAAAAAGAGATTTAACTCAGTGATTGAATGTTGTGTTGGTTATAAGACCTCTGAGTAAGACTCCCAGCTTAAAAGATGCCATGGAAAGAAGGGCGGCCCTTTTATATAATTCATTTATTCAGACAAAACATACAAAGTACTTCCACAACTTTGACCGGAAATAGTCAAAGTTTGACAAAGTTTTAAACCCAAAATTACTCTAAAATTTCCATTTGCGAAAGTTTGTCTTGCTAACATTTTTCAATTTGCTGATTTGGAAAACTTTACCCAGTCCATATTTATAAAGAATTTTCTTCCTTTACAAGTTACCCTCACAAAAGTCTCTCCGATTTAAGTTAATGGAGGCCTAACCCTCACTCAAAAAATGACAAAAACATAAGAGCATATACAATGTCAGGGGCAACTTCAAATTAGGCTTCAAACCCAAATGAAAGTTAATTAAACTTATTTTTACTTCACGTTAGGCGTCCTTCCTCCAAATTAAGTTTAAAATTAAAATCACAAAAACACACACTTAAACTTTATTTGCTAATTGAGAATGCTGCAGTTGATAAGGTAAGGCTTACTGGAAGTCAACCCAAGGGAAGAAATAAAAATCATGTAAACTAGGAGAGATATCAATGTATTGGGCTTTCACACTAAAATAAAACAAAATACGCCTAATTATGAATTGTGTTACTAAAACATAAAGCCTTAGCTGCGTAAGCTAAATTCAGAATAACAGCATGACGCTTAATTAGGCGTTCTTAGCTTAATAGGTTGAATCAAACCAAATAAAGGCAGAAAACAACAATTTTGTTTCAAATCAAGACCATTAACAGCATTGAGCACAAACTTGGAAAATTTCTATTTTATGCATTCTTTACACTAGACCCTTGCGACAGTCATATATCGAAAGATAATTATCAACGAAGTACTGGTTACATCGTACCTGTTGGCAGTGCCGCCACTATGTGTGACAGAAAAGGATGGTCAACGACTTGGTATCGATTCACGAGTAAAGCCGGAGGGATGATGCCAACAAAATGTCCACCGAAAAACTCGTGTGGTATGTATGCCAAGTGTTTAACGGGTTATTTTGGTACTCGTATGTTCTTTTATATTTTTCCTTTATTTCTATTATTCTACATCATTATTGTTATAATAACATTGAATCAGTGTTAAATGTGACTATTAATGTTTATCGGGAAAATAAAATCGTAGTAACAAATAGTCGGGGAAAATTTTAGTCACTTGCAAAAATATTAGTCGCTATTCCCCGATTTTTTTCCCCGTTAAGGTATTCTTTCTTTTTCCGCTGGGTTGCAGTGAACATAGCCACGTGTTTTCTTGTATTTGACTCAATGATTATGAAAACCAAATAAATGCTTTATTTCAAAGGTGCAAAAGGGTCAATTTGGCTAGACGGTATACATCCTTCCACGATTGGGGAAGAAAAGAGCTTAACAGCAAAAGTACGAGTCGGTGAAAATTGCGATGTAGCGAATAACTGGAACGTGAGAGTAAAGAAATGTTCCAAAAATGGCGAAGATTTTTTTGTTTATTATTTGAGACAAACAGTTGGCTGTCCAATGTCCTATTGTGCAGGTCAATAAAGCTCATGGTTTAAAATGGCGGGATATTATAGTTTTCTCCCATTTGAGTGGTTTAAAGTTGGAATTACAACTAAGTCATCTCAAGCTCCAAAACAACTAGACAAAAGTTCCTGACATTCCATAAAATGAGTTAATTCAAGCCTGTCATGCCTTTCCGTTTTGTTGTCTTCATTTAAAAAAAGAGAGTAGCGTCTCAGGGTTCTAATTGATGATCCATGTATTTGTTCATGCGAAGAAAATTCTTATCTTGCCTAATTCCGTTTCAGGGAACGAAACCAAGTGTGAACTTGGAGAATCTTCTCCATCAGGGTTTACTCCAGGATGTTCAAGTAAGTGGTCTATAATTAATCGACAGTTATAATTAATGTACTCTCTGATCTAATTGATAGCTACTCCGATAGCTATCCGTTATAGTTTCGGCGTAATTTCACTCCGGAGTAACAATTCAAGTGATTCCGCTGCGATATGGCTCCAATGAAGTGTGAACACTCCTATCCGACAAAACGTTTCAAAACCTTTTTTCAGTGCAAGCAAATTTTATTTATTATTCTCTCGATTATCATTTCCTGTCGAGTAAATTGAATTAACTTCTTCGGCAGAACTGGCGAGTCAACATTTTTATTACAGCCGTATAATATAAACACTCTATTACGAAAAGGTCCATTTAGTCTGAACAATTTATTTCCAATTACTGTTATCCACAATATCTGTCACACTCTCATTTCATTATGTAATAGCGTAAAAAAAACTATCAAACTGGAAACGTCATTAAAAATAACTATATTGTAAACTTTTTCTTACGGACAGGCATATATCCGAAACACCTTAAAGATCCGATTATATCAGTTGGTGTCAAGGACAATAGAATACAATTTACTTGTAAAATTTACCCAAAAGATACTGGGGATCATTATCGGCATTACATCACGTGGTATCAAGGACCGCTGGAAAAGCGAATTGAAAAAAGCGACACATTGGCTGGCAGAGAAATTGAAGCGTATCTACGCAACAACAACACATTTGGTATAAAAAATATAAGCAATAAGCCTTTGTTTTATATGGGCCAAACGGTAAGAATTTTCTGCAATACACTTAATATAACTTCTGCTTAAACAGTCAACGCTTCGGTTTTATGCAATACACTTTTCCCAAATATATTCAGTTGTCCTTACAGACCTCCTTCGATTGTTGACCTAATACGGCGTTTTAAATGAAATTTGGTAAAGTTAGGTAGGCGTCCTTCTTCAACAAATCGTAAGCCATATGAGAAGATTTAGAACTTTCGGTCTTCACAAATACGAAAACTTAAAATGTATATACCTGGTCAAGATGGAATAATTCATCTAGTGGATCTAGTAAATTGATTAATGTTTCAACGGGACTTGCAATAATAACATAATTATTAATGACGAAAGTTACTATTCCAACATTGAGGCCCACCGAACTGCCCAGGGTTCTTCACAATGGGGGTGGGGGTAGGTGGTGCGGTCTGTTTAATATATTCTTGTGTAGGGTTTTTGCAAATTTTCTAATGAAAGCACCTGAAGATTTCAGATCTTTGCAACTGGGTTTTACGGAGATATGAAGATAAACAAGTTTTTATACGAAAACACTTTGCACGTTATTTCGCTATTTATCATTGTTAATCGTAAGTTTCGGAAATCATAACATATCAATATCAAAATCAATCGTTGGTATTAAATATATAAGAAACAAGTCTGTCTGTAAACAACCCTAAGTCTGAATAAAATATTTCGTTAGTCTCACCACGACTGTTTACTGAAGCAGCGACAGCGAATCTTATTGTGAGAATGCGCAAAAAAAGCAAAACTCATCAATCAAAGCAACAAAAATAGTAGCTTATATTGATGACCAACGATAATTCAACATCAAACAATAAAACAATTACTTTTCTTGTCTCTCACTTGTTGTTATTGTTCATGCTCATGTCCTGAGATCATCATGATGTCAGATTTTCTTATATTTATAAAACACCAAACGTTTTGGTAATGAGTCATTTCGATGTTGAAGAATTCTCAAATAACTATGATGTGCAGGGTCACGGTCCACCAAACGTTCAGAAAATTTTTGCTATAGAGATAGGAATATAGTCATTAACAGCAGTCTTATTCCATCATCATCAGTACATATCATATGCACTGATGATGAAATAAGAATTTCCGAGATGCTGCTCATTTTTAATAAACTTGTCGTTTTTTCTACCTATGACGTCAGGGCGAATGTATCTACTAACTGTAATCGCTAAAACAAAAGATTTCTTAAGGTTTTATTGCCCGTGACACTGCCAATGTTTAGCAAAAAGTTAAAAACGAAGTTTCCAAACCATTTCTTATCTATAAACTCTGGTTTATGTAAATCTTACTTCCTCCGAATTTCTTAAGGGTTATATTTTTCTAGGTTTATTGCAAAGTGGAATCATATTTTGCAAGTACATGGTATTTGAAGAGTCCCACACGTAAGAGTAATGAATTTTTTGCTGGATTCGAGGTAAATACTTATATCACTTTGTTTGTAAGAATTAGACCTTTTTACTGTACATGCTAAAATATTAAGCATTGAATACACGATTGAAATTCGTTTTCGCTTTTTTACATCAGGGTGTTTATATTTTCAGATTAAACCCAAGGTTATTGATCTCTCAGAAAAAGACAAGCCCAAAACTGTGCGAGTCACAACTACATTACCAGTTGTCTGTGAAGACGGCACCGAACACTGTACCGCACAAATTGAGCTTGGTCAAAATCACACAGATGCTTCCGTCGGTGGTTGTTTGTTAGAATTCCAACCAGGCCCGGCCGGTCAAAACCAAGAAGTAGAAGTTGTGGCGAAACGCGATTTCGTTGAAGATGGTGACCAAATTGTGCTTCTGAAATTTCATGTCCCAGTTCATATTACACCAGTTGATTGGAACTGTTACCAAAGTATCGCTGAAGTTAAGGTGAGTATAACACATGACACTTGCAAGGGTTTGTTTGCCTTTAACCAAAAGGAATAATGATTCTATATTATGTTTACTTTAAAGGTCAAAACAAAAGATATTAAAACATCAAGATGTACATCGACAGGTGACCCTCACGTGACAACATTCGATGGCTTCTACTACCACCATTTTGATGTCGGTGATTATATATTGGTTAAAAGCGGGGCAAGAATGTTCGAGGTAATCCCCCTAATACATTAATGTCATTATATAACTCTCATTCACCAGATACCTTATTGGCTCGTTTTACGCCGGCTATTAATGGCGGTAATTTTCATGAATTGGCGTTAAAACTATAATTCTAAGAAAACAAAAAACAAAAAAGCTTCCTTCCTCCGACATTTTGACGTTTATTTTATGAAGCACTTCCTTCTCCACGTTTTTCTTTGTGAAAGGTGTGATATCAAATAATAGATGAATTGAGAAATTTGGTGAAAATAAGTTGTTTTTTGTACGTAATTTATTGTCTGGAATACTCTGATTTTTGTCGGTGAATACCTTCACGTATCTTAATCGAAGAAACTTATTAAAATATACATCCATAGTCGAACCAATCTTACATCAAATGTTTGATGAATATGTGAATAGGTTTTATCCCTGATGTCCCTGTTCCTATAAACTAACTTACAATTCGCTGTAACCATCACTTTTGTAGGTGCACGTTCGAACATTCAGATGTGACAAAGTATCATGCAATTGCGGTATTGCCGCAAGGGAAGGGGACGACGTTATTGTTGTTGACATGTGTCGAGATAATACAGCTAGAGCACGGTTTGCTAGCAATGTGAAGCCCCAGATAGGTACAACTTTAGAAAGGGACGGCAATGGAAAGATATTTGTGGTAAGCATCAAATAATGTTCTCAAAAGGTCGAATGGAAGAAACAAAGCTACGTATCATAGATTTATCAAAGGTTGGGATTCATCGTTTTTTTTCTTCAACCTAAAATTAGAAATCTAGCAAAACTATTGAAGGAAACAATTTTTGTTTTGTTTTTTTCAATAGCATAATAATGATTATATGGAAATTATGGGGGAAATGCGTTTAAGAACTTTCGTTCATTCAGTACGCATTTGCGATAATCTTCTTCATCTGTTTCGGCAAGTGGGCAAAGAAGAAAACTTAAAACATTACAATGGCAGAAACTGTTTGAAGGTTTTGAAAGTTTTTTTATAAGTTAAAACCAACCTCGTTGTCAAATATAATGTACGGCGGCAAAGAAAACCTTAGTGTGCGCCGATGAGAATCTCTGAGAATACTGTAGAAATTTATTTCTGCCCCTCGTCATTTATCTCTTCTTTTTGTTTTCTTCAAAATTTTTAAACAACAAGAAAGAGATTGGAAATAATTTTTCATGAAGTTTTGAATTATGCTAAATGCCAAACAATCAGAAAAAGTGTGCAGGTAGTTTTGAAACCTACAAATTGTTTCATAAAGTTTTGATGCAATTTTTTACTGAGAAGGCAGAAAATTATCCCACTAACAAAGAAAATTGTGTTCGTAAGAACAAACTACCCACCAAACAACGAAATTTGCTGATATGAATCTATGTAGGGAACCTGAAGAGAAGCGAGATCTCCAAAATAAGAGTGTCGAATAGTTTTACCACTCACGGGTTATCTTTCTTAAATATGAGTAGCCAAACTTTTACATCAGCAAGTCTTTGCTAAAGTCCCCTTTGGGGCCATCGTCTTATTTTGAACACCTTATCAACACTAATACGAAAAACGCAAGGTCAGCTGCATGGATGTTGGATAATGATAATAATGATAAACAAAATCGAAAGCTGAGTTTTTGCTATCTCGTGAAACTACTATGCCTCCTCGCACGCTGCGGGTCAATAAAAATTACTGTGGTCAACACAGAAGCTGACTAAACTGAAAACTGACTGACTAAAACTGTGGCAATGTATTTATAATTTGCTTTGCCAGGAAAGCTTGCAAATTGACCATGATAACAAACACATTCTTAATGTGGTTATTGCAACGTAATAAAACAAGAAATTGACATTTGTTTGTATAACATCTGTTAATGACAAGACCAGTGGGCACAGAGACGTCCCGATCTCCATTCAGCACGACTTTAGGACATCCAGTGGACGTGCCAAATGAAACCGATTTCGTCCCCGTTCAAAGGCACGTTTTTTGCACGTCCCATGGAGACCAAACGGAGAAAGCCATTAAAAAATTATGCTATGCTATTAAAAATTTGTGTTTTTTTTCTGGTTAGCATCTCTCTCTCTGGGAAATATTGACCTCGGTGCTCGCTTCAGCTCACTATGTTTAGTCTATTACGTCGATATGTTCCCATAGAGACAGACTAAACAGTACATAAGCCATTGTGATTACGTATGTTTAGATAAACTTTCCATCCGGTGCGTTTGTTAAGTTTCACGGCTATCATTGGAAAGGATCATGGTATTATGCTGACGTAACTGTTCAAATACCTTCCGACGATTACAATAACACAATTGGATTACGCGGTACATTCGACGAAAATACTGGTAATGACATGAAAGCTCGGGACGGGCAGATTTATAATGGTATTCGAAATCGTATTGCACCAAAAGGATTCACGGAAAGTTGGAAGTAATAACACCTTTCGTTATTATTTTTATTATTTTTTTCCGTTCTTGATCAGACCTCATTGGAAACATTTCCTATATGACAGAAATATCTTTTCTAATGGTTTGAAATTCCTCCTCATATCAATTTTTCTCTCCTCTACAAATGCAGTTTTATACTCTTCCGAGACGTTACTTTTTGATCTAAACCTTTAGTTGTAATTGATGACAACTTTGTACCAAATTTTACTGACATTGTCAGGAGATTTTGTCTAGGATGAAAGAAAAGGATAAAGAAGGCATCTGTTGAAATCCTTTTTACAGCTTCTTACACTTCCTTTTTGAATATCAGCGGTATTAACTATAGGTGTAACGTTTTTGAGTACATTTAAATTTTCTTCAATTTCTCCTAAACTGTTATAATTTTCCGAAAAAAACCCAAACATTCATATTCCTATATAATAAAAGATTAATTATTAGAAATAAGAATTAAAAAAATATTTACGATTTTCTTGTTAGAAACAAAAGACTTTTTTGCGCGCTTTTTACTTTCTGAAGCTCCATTTTATGAGTTTCATATCGCCTCTTTCATGTATGGTATAAAGGTTTTAACAAAAAACCGGTATGTGAAAAATATCTTGTCGGTCGACATGAAACCTCATGTAAACGGCATCTAAGTTAAGGAAAAAATTCAACATAATGTTTTGTTTCTTCACATTCCATTTTAAACCTTATCAATAGAAAAAATATTTCAAGAGGGCGGGTAAATAAAACATGTTTATAAAAACGTGTGAAAATCACGTTCTCAGCGACATTCAAGTATAATTATTAAAAACTCTCTTTTCTCAGAACAAAATTTATGTCAAAACTCCACCAATAAAAAGTTCCTGTCACACAACTAACCATGGAATCAAGGAAAGAAACATACATACGTGATCATCTAACATAGCTTGGCAATCGCATGTCGGCATTTTTAAAATAATTATTAGGATTAAAAATTATTGAGTACAGAAAAAAACAATATATATTATGAACGACGGAATTATTTAAAAACGGTGACAAGTGATTTTAGTTTAAAGTACCGACTAAAAGAAGTAATTTTCAAAGCAAAAACAGTAATGGTTATGACACAGGAACTCGTTGAGCGAAAATGGTAGCCTTAAAAATTGAGCTAAAGTTTCCAAGAAAATATTTACTTCTAATTGAAAATTTTGATTTCATTATTTAGAGTACGAAAAAAGCTTAACAAAATTATATACTTTCATATATTTATTTCAAATATGTAATGAAATATTAAGCGATAAATAAAAACACTGTTTTTTCTTTACAGTAACCTAACAGAGATCGTGAACAAAAACGTATAATAGTAAAATGGACGTATAATAAGAGGACTTACAACTTTCATTAATCCATTCAAATAAAGCGTGTTTCGATTTATTGAAATCTTCCAAACGCAGTATTAAAATTCCCTCAAGCACAGTTACAAATACATACTTTTATTGGCTTCTAAGATTTTAACAACCAATCAGAAATGTTTTTCAAGATATCTGTTCATTTTGAAGTAAATTTAAAAACTCGGATTCCTTAGAATCTCCTACAGCCTCAGCTTTGAAACTTGAAGAACAAGATATTCTTCTTACTGTAGATTTTGCGGCGTTTGCCCGGCATCTGCGTAAGTTGCTAGATTTTGTAAAAGATATATCAAGTTAATTACTATATAACTCGTTAAACGTCACTGTAAACGCCCATCAGATCTCTTGAAAACATTAAGTAGTAGTTTTGAAGTACTAATGAAAATCGCAGATTTATACACAATTCACATTCCTTCAATTTCTGAGATTTTTCACAATGTGTGAAACTAAAACATTCGTATAAACCCGCCCATGTAAACCAAAAACAAGTGAAATGCGAGACACAGTTTATATCAAAGGAGAGCCGAAAGATTTTAACAAAAGAATTCAAAGGCTTTAGAAGTTAGTTGTAAGTCCTTCTCTTCTTAAACGTCCATGGTTAATCAGCACATGCTTCTCTATATTTCTCCTTTTATTCAAGTGTCCGAACAATACTTTATTCTGAAATGACTGCTTAGGTTGCAGGTTGTTGCATGCAGTATTTGCCTATCCAAAACTTTCCTGAAAAAAGCATGAACTGGTTATTTTTCTGTATTCTTACACAAGTGAACTATATATAGTAGTCTCAAAACTCAAAGTGTGGGAATGATTTGGTCACATATTGAATTAGCAAATTGTAACGCTCCACTTTTATACATTTGCTCATTTATTTTGCACTGTGAACTACGTCTCACTGCTATTCTACTGCGTCTTATTGTTGAAATAATGAGTGATTGTTTTAATTACTAGTTAATAACTAGTTAATCACATGTGCATTAATTTGTTTATCAATCATTATCAAGTCAATGTTTTTTCTTTAACCATCTCACCATTTAAGATTCGAGACCCTTTCAATTTAATGTCTTCCCTTCGAAGCATTTTTAATTTTGTTCCCGGTTGATTTTACGCTTCGGTTGATTTCAAAAGAACAACCTTGAATTTGCTGGTGACGTCAGGTGTAATTTCAAGCATACATGAGATTCCAAAAGGTACATCAGATGAAGTGAATAAGAACATTCTCAATAATTCTGCATATCCAATGAAATGCGTAACACGGTCACTTAGAGTTCATGAACAATAGACATTTGAATACACCTTCGCCGAATTTCTGTTTACACGTCGTTCTTTTGTCTAGTAAGTACATCCGGCCTCGATTTAAATATCAAAATTGCCCCTAATCATTCTATTGGGAGCTGAAGTAATAGGAGATAATTACTAAGTAATAAAGTTAAAATATTATCGAAATAATAAATTCCATGAAAACGAAGTTGAATGTACTAATTAGATCGAAGCACGGTGTTTAAACAGAAACTCGGGAAAAGTGTATTTAACACGAGAAAATTAGTTATGAGTTTCGTCATACTCTTAGGATGTATTGCATGATATACCAGTTAACTGAACTAGCTATCATTGTAAACTCTGGTATATCGGTCTGGGTTAACGAGTACATTCCTGCGTATTACCTCGTTCTTTCAACTGAAAATTCCATTGATCGCCACATAGTATCTTAACTGTCTCTCAGCATGACGTAAAACAGTTAATTGGATGTAAATATATACAATCATCAAAATAAACGTTTTCCTTCTAAAAAAAATATAACGGCACCTTAAACCCCTTCCCTTTAAAACAGATATTAGAGAGGTTACGCAAACACGAGAGTAACGCGGAACGCAACTTTCAAGACGTACAGAGTGACGTAGTGCGTCCGGTGTACGGCTTCTAGTTATTTCAGTTTACGAAATAATTTCAGTCTCGGCGCACACGCAGCAAAAGTAAAAACGAAAGTGTGATAAACAGATAAATAGAAGTTTTGAAAAAGGCACAATGCCAAAATTTAGAGAAGCTAGGAACCATATTCTTTTTCTGCCAAAGAATGTGCGTTGGTATATATGATTTAACACGTCAAGTAACCCAGACTTCGTATACTACAAATTAGAAGAAAGCTAAAACTTTTCATGATGCATTTTATGCAATTTTTCTTTCTTTGGAATAAGAAAACAGACTTAAAAGCAAAGAGCAGTTAACCAGAGGCATTCTCACAGGAAAAGAGTTTCTTTTCTTATGATAAGGAGTTTCTCTCTCTGCACTGTTGAGCTAGTTCAGCTGTTAAAAAAACATAAGCAAAGTTCTCGAAGACTGCTGCAGGTTATGGTGGCAGACCAAACATTAAAACATTTTCAGTATGCAGAAAATTAAAAAAAGAAAATATTTCCTCAACTTCGAATCAAATTTTCGGCCAATTTCTTCCTGTCACTTTCACAACTCAGCTCGAACTGATTTCGCGTCCGCTACTGAAGAGCAGCACGTACCAAAATGTAGAATCACTGATGCACGGATGCGGTTTGACAGATTTTGTACGTCGCACATCACGTCGTGCACATCGCGTTGTTTGTTCGTAAATTCTCTATTAAAAATTGCTGCAATTGTGTATTTTCATAAAATTGGTATGATTTAACTTAATTTGACAAATTATAATATTAACAAACTTTGACAAAATATGTAAACGTATTAAAAGAGTCTGGACCGGGAAATGAACGACGCTAGTTTGCAACAAATGGGTATTTAGAAAAGTTTTATGATTACAAGTTAAATTTGTTTTTACCAGAAGTTTCTAACCAGAATGACGTGTTAGACTACAGACATAGTTCGTAAAAATTGGCTTGGGTTTTCAGACTGAAACGTGTAAAGTTCATGTAAATCCCAAACTTTATTCGTACTTGTGACTATATTTCCATTTAGGGTTGGCGCCAGTGAAAGCTTGTTTTATTACAAAGGTGGTCCAAAGAAGTGTGTATTTGAATGGGTTAAACGTTTTTGTACATGTAATACTTCTTCTGGTATCGACTGTTTTAATGGTAGCAAAATACATAGACCGGAATACGTACGCAATTCCGAGGAATGGAAAAAGATGGCAGGTGATTCAAAGCATACTCATTAGAAAAGTCATTACTAAATTTATATAGATTTCGTGTTTCGAATGACGGTAGTTTGAGACAACCGGAGTTTTTGTTGATTGAAAGCTAGGTATCCACAGGTACAATGATAAATTTTTTAAGCCGGAAAAAGACTTTATTGCTGTCTTTAAATGCGAATGAATTAATTGCATATTAGTTTGTCTGACTTGGAAAAGGCTTTTAGAGCGATCAGTTAACATTAATGATTCGTATAATTCGTATAACAAAGTTCCTCTACTTTGGAGTATGAACTGTAAACACTGATTGGAATAAAAAACTGGATTGGACATTAGATTTGAGTCTCAAGAGTGTCCTAAAGCTTCATTATTTTTCTGTCTAACGACCTCTAAAGCGCGTGAAAAAGTAATTGACGTGAATTTGAATAAAAGTTCGAATTCAAATTCGGATTTCATTGTGAAATAATAACATGATACTTTAAACGAAATCTCTATAAATGTTTAGGTCCAGAATTTTGTGGCAAAAGGCGACGTCGCGCAATTGATGAAAATGTTGTCGTTTTACCGGATGACGGAGAAGATGGTGTTTATGATTACAATCCACCGAACACACCTGTTGATGAAAAAGGTTAGTTTGTATGTCAGTAAAATTTCAAACATAAAATACTGGCTTTAACTGTAATACATACCTTTCATCTATTTTTCCCTTTAACATGATGTAAACATTGTTTTCCTGTGTGTTGTGTCAAGATAGTTATATTGGATATAAATATTTTTACTATAACCTAAAGATTGAGATGCTGGAATCATTATAAGGTTTTAAATAGAAATTCGGGAAAGGTCTGTTTATAGTAAATTTTAGCGCATCGGGGTTGGGACACCGAGTCAAAATATGACGATGGAAAAAATTAATCCTTGCTCCGATGAATAAAAGTTGAGTAACATGAATTCATTATGTTACTTTCAGAATTTCCAACACCATCTGGCAAACAGGAAAACGATGCTAAAAGCTATTGCACAAAGTCAATTCAGGAATCAACCATTGGAAAGGCTTGCTTGAAGACCATTGTTGATTTCAGTATTGTTGATTTCGTTGATCAATGTGTTTTTGATGTCAAGGTAACATGAATGTTCCATCTTTACTTCAATTATGAGTGTACCAATAAATCTTTATAGAATTTTATAAACACCGTATAATTGCCTAACCAACATGATGCAATTCATTTTTTTACTGATTTTTAATGGTCTCTATTATTCCATTTCCTGGTAGTGTAGTTAAAAGCAATCTTGATATGGAAAACGAGTTGAAACATGATAACTAGGCTATAATCGGTTTAAACAGAAATTCGGGAAAGGTAAATATATGTAAAAATGGAAAGGACGGACGTTTGTACAATCTCTGACTAAAATTCTCAAAACTTGTTGATAAAAGCTGCTCCTCCCGCAATTCCAAGCTGTACGCTCAGGGACGCACTGGGACAGCATTTACACAATGGTTTGAAGGAATCTGTCATATATTTCTCTCTCCGGATATAATTTATCTGAGATTGTCTGTAAAATGTTTTCATGTATTCAGATACATTCTGTCAGAGATTGTAGTTCGAAATGTCATGTTGATCGAACAATATCACCGAGTTGTCCACTCGAAATTATTTTTATTATTCAAAAACTCGTGCAAACAAATAAAAAATTAATGGTGCCCTAAAGAGCTAAATACATTGTGTACAGTCAAACTGTTCCTTAGAAGACATTAAAAACAGCAGACGCGAAGGTTTCCACTTTTTCCTTAAAGTTTATTTCTTATTTCTTCCATGCCCATCTCGAAGGATAGAAAGAGAGAAACAGACGAAACTCTTTCAATTCTATTGAGAATGGGCTCGTTACGATATCTGGTGACTGCATTTTAAAATTAGAGAGAAAAAGACATAGGTAACTAAAATCAGTGAAAAAACGTAATGTTTGGATTAGAGAAATGTTTAGGGAAAGAGAAGCAAAAGGTGCATACAACCTTATGTTACAGCAATTATGTCTGACTAACAGAGAGAATAATTTCAGATAATTTTACTAGTTATTCTTATTTTTCATGCATTTGAATTGTTTGTTTAAAGTTAGTTGGTGGAATACTGAGACCTTTTACCTTCATAATACAGCCATACAATTAATATAGGATTTAACTTTTTTTAAGTTCTTTAATAGGGCTTGAATTAAACACACCAGTCATTAAAGAACAAATTCTTGTGTGTTTGCACACAGGAGTGGAATTATTTGGCACATGATACGCAGAAATTGCTGACCAAAGAACATTAGCACGTATGCGTGCTGTATTCATACTTGTCATGATATAAGGTTGCCAAGAAATTGGCTATATGACTTACATTACATCGAATAGGATCCACTTGTTGTTACAAACACCAGCTGGGCCACATTTTCCAGGTCGATTGGTAATTAGAATTTAAGCCTCTTCGTCTGCAGTTTGTGATAAGTTCTGCAGGTTCCTGCAATTTATGGGCAGAAGAACCGCATTCTTTACTGACATTGCCAGTAGCATGGCATAGACATGGTTGTGTCTGCCATGTTGGAATTATTAGAAGTAAAACAGTGCATTCTTAAGCAGCCTCCTTCAACATTTTTGAAATAAGACAAAATGGAGGGACAGCATACGCATAAAGATTCTCCCAGCTGTTTTGTAGGGCATCCGTACCTACACTGTTTGGATCTGCTCTCCAAGACATGAACTTGGGTAGTTGGGTGTTCAATAGATTTCCATAAATATCTATATCTGGAACTGACCTCAAAGTCAGTAACTTCGGAAAAGTTTTGGAGTCTAGTTGCCAATCGCTCAGGTCTATATGATTTTTTCATGTGGTCTATTTGTAGATGCGCTGTCTTTTTGTTCTGATCATAAAGGCCTCCCATTGTGAAGGGATAGGTTTTTTATCCACCAATTCAGTTCTTCAAGGGAATGTCGATGAAGCCATACTATAAGTTGATATGACTGTGTCAACTGCAGGGGTTTTATTTGTTATAATTGTAGATAACGATGTGGAAGTCTTCCTGAGAGTACTGCCTGCATTGGAAAAGACATTTTCCATATAAGCTTTGTTATATCCAAAACTGTTGTTTGGTGGTCTGGTATTAATCTATCTCATGTACTGGTAGCAATCACAAATGTGATATTTTCGAGTTTTTCTTTTGTTAATTTTTCCTTCAAAATGTAAAAAAATCAACACGGAAAAACTGTGGACATTAATTTAAGAATTTTTTTTAACAGGTGGAAATCAAAAGAACAACATTCATTTATTCACAAGCGTCAGGTTCAATTATCTGTAAAAAAAACTAGTGTGCTACATGAACAAAGTAAGCTGATTCCAAATAAATAGTAATCTTTCTATTTATACTTATATCATTTCACACCATTTTTCTACGTTGCCAATTTTTATCAGTTTTTGGATCAACTTTTTGGTACACAAAACATGAGATCTTAATGCATATCCCACAATTGCTGCATCTGTTGCTGATTTTTCTAAATAAATGTGTTCAATAAATATGCACATATTCTGGTCATATATACTACTATCGTTATCCTCTGACAACATTATTGAGTCGACAAATGATTTGAATCTTATAGCTACAGTATAAACATGGTTTGGGATCTATGTTATATTTGCCATGATCCATCATTTAATTAACCTTTTTACAATGTCACAAAATTAAAAACGGTATATAACTATTATTTCTGAAATTGTAAAAGTAAATCACAACATAAAAAGTCTGAGGGCTTTATTTATTTTCTTTTTTTTTTACTTTCATGATTCTCACTGAAAATACATAGTTAGAGAACACATCAATCATAATTCACTGCCACTGCCACTACCACTGCTGATGGTCATAATTTTAAGTTGTGTTTCATTTAGCTAGCTAGGTAGCTATAATCTTTACCATCTAAATACGTAAAATGTCTCCATTATTTGATCAGTTTACTTCTTCACATACAAACAATGTCGGGGCCATATTTGCTTACACTTTAAATTTAACACAACACTAATAATTATGCAAACAACAGCAGACATTTTTGAAACTGCAGATAATGGTGGTGTACGAAATAGCTCGTCTACACTTTTGATCGACACATGTTGTCACGTCTTTAATTTTCTTTATTTTTAGGATTTAACAGTAAATAATGATGAAATAATATCAAACACCAAGCATACGAACACTGCAGTTACCTTCACAAGTAACTACTGTAACTACTGTAAAACTTGCAATTACTCAAGAAATTAACGGATACTATATAAAACAAAAATTGTTCGACATTTCCAATTTATTATTGAGCTTTCGGCTCATATGTGAGCCACGATCACAATGATGTACTAATTACTGTAAGAAAAATACAAAATACAAAATATCGATTCTCCCATGATAATAGTAATGATAATAGTTCTAACAATTAGTTAAATAAATACAAAGGAGCTGACGTAACAGTTCTATTGAGAGGAGATTTTTCCTTCTGTATAAACAGACAAATTTTTCCAGCTTTATTCCGTTATCTTATAAATATGGCTTAGTTTATACATTATTATTTCGCTGTTTTACCTTGGTGTCTAACTTTTCTAAGTTTCATGTGGAAGTTAAATTGTTGAAGGATATTCTATCTAGGAATGGTTATCCACGTAATTTTATTGACGCTTGTGTCAAAAGATTTCTTAATAAGATGCACACGCCTTGTGTCGCTATATCTAGTTTTGAAGTACCTAAAAAGCAGGTTTTCATTATATTGCCTTACTTAGGACCTGTTTCTTTGCAAACAAGAACACGCCTCAAGAAACTGTTTTATAAGCAGTTACATTGTTGTTCCTTGCAAGTGGCTTTTAAGTCATCTTTAAGGTTGTCTGCTATGTTTCGTTTCAAGGATAATCTTCCCAGTTCTTTGCTTTCTAATGTTGTATATAAATTTTCGTGTAGTGGCTGCAACGCTACTTATGTTGGTAAAACTATGCAACACCTGAAAGTAAGGTCTTTTGAACACCTTGGAATTTCAGACCTCACTGGCAAAAGAGTTGGTTCTCACCAACCTTCAGCAGTCAGGGACCACCTGCTCTTTTCTTCTCATCATCCTGACGCAAGCAATTGTACAGTTTTTGCATCTGACTCTATTACTTATATTCTAAAAAAACTCCTCTCAATAGAACTGTTACGTGAGCTCCTTTGTATTTATTTAACTGGAATTAAATAGAAATGTCGAACAATTTTTGTTTTTTATTAACTGTTTTGCATGACATGATTTTTGGATATGGATACTATATACCTTATAAACTTTTACAAATGCACGTTCACTTTGCGTAGCGATGAGGTTAGAAGATGGTAGGTACGGTCCAACTGCTGCACTTGCTAACGCTACGGCTGCGGGATAAGGATGACTCAACATTATGTCGTACGGAGATTTTATGAAATAAAGTTGACATTTAATGTATGAAATTGACAAAAAAAAGAAATCAGTGTTTAGAAGGATTTGATTGGCTAAAAAAATACAGCTTTGAGTTGAAAGATGTTGGGTTTTTTTACCAAGTTTATAGCTAGATTTATGTTAATCATAAATTTCATGTGGTTATGTGACATGAAACGCAGGATATTAAAGATTAAAATATAGTGGCGTTTTTTTGACACACTCTATATTAGCTTTTTATAAACTCTGAAATTGTACAAGTGAATATTGGTCACATTAACATTAGCTGTATCTTTACCATCCAAATACATAAAATTATTTCCGCTATGTATGTTTAGTTCTTCACATACAAACAATGTTGTAGCAGATGGCAGATTTACAATTTAAATTTAATACAATACAACACAACATCATACGTTTTTAATTGTTGACAAAATAGTCTATAACTAAGGAAATTCTGCATATTCAAAACTCAAATTTCGTAAAATCTAGTTCTCACAGACTCAAATGAAACTGTTGGCCAATAGAAAAACAATTCCTTATAAGATTACCTGCTTGAAAGTTTCGGATCTACAAGTATAAGGTAAAAGTGTTTAAACAAGGTAATGCGTGACTGTCCCACCGTGACTTTCCGCATTTGGAATTGCAATACTTTTTTCACATTTTCTCTTTTCCGTCTATAGGTAACAGATGATTATCAAATAGCAACTGGCTCAGCAATCAATGCAATGTCAGATACGTGCGAAGAAGTGACATTACGAGAAGTGAAAAAGTATTGGAAGTACGATTCCACGGGCATACTTGCACCGCCTGTTGAGATTGGTAATAGCGCCTGTCCAAATGAATGTAATGGACGAGGCAAATGTCAGAATGCGACTTGTATATGTGAAGACGGCTACATAACCGCTGACTGTTCCATGAAAAAAGGTATGACATAAAATGAAATAGCTATTTACTGCTTTTTTCACTTTCTTCAGAAACAACTAGATATTTCCATTTCCAATTACTGCATCAATAATCGAGAATGTTTTAGTGGACGATAGTCTATTGGAACACATTTCTAATAGAACTCTATATTTCCGCACTATTTCATGATAGGACAGTCTGCTGTATTACTGGGCGTGCCATTCAACGGTCTTTGTGACATACGAAAACGAGATTGTGTCCGTACTAGAGTGATGGGTTACGATTTTATCGATTCAGCAAAATTGAGTTGCAGATTGACAGAAGTTATTGTAAGTACCGCGTAATCTTTTAGGAAAGTTTTCTCTGCATTACATTTTGCTGGTTGATACTCTATGACCTGTAGTGTGATATATTTGATATAACAGGAAGTTAAGTCAAAACATTTCAAAATGCGATATATTCCTATAGCAGTTGGTAAGTACGTTCTAAAAATTGTCATAAATTCAGAAGACAAGACGATCAACTTAAAAATGCCCTAATCATTATGTTGAATGAGCATTTTAACTAAAATTGAAAGATAAAAAGGCATGCACTTGTAGATTAAAAAATACGAACTAGAAGTATTCAATAAGAAAGTTTCCGAAGCGTAGTCGTAAATTGCAAGCATGATTTTAATACCTCATGTAACAGCATTTTCCCGATTCTAATTTCTAATTTCTGTGTAAGTCACAGTTCACTATGAAGTAAAATAGTAAAAGCAGAAAATAAAATCAGGGAATATGGTTTGGAAAGTAACACAATGTTATAAAACTCGAAAACGTGATCAAAGAATGTATGGGATCATATGTTAACGACAAGCAGCTACTGGGAAATTGTTGATCAAAGATTTTACTGACCTCAAGGGTGTGACGTCATAGTTCCAAAAGTCCTTAAAATTTTGTCACATGCATTGTGGGCAATTGGGACACCAAGTGACGTCAGTTGTTGGAATTACTTATAGAGATAATTGCTTGTAAATGCCGATTTCTTTTTTTTCTTTCTCAACGCAATTGTCCCGATTTATGCAGACATATATGCAATAAAGCTTCGTCTGCCCTACAAAATGACTAAGTGACTCAAAATACGGTAACCTCAGAAATCTTTTGATATCTGCAGCTAACGAGCTTCGCTTTCAGCTTGCTTTGTTCGCCAAAAGCTTCGTAAAACGTTTTGAAATAAAAATACTTGTTGTCCCATAAAAAGGCAATCCTACTTATTTTTTTATTTTATTTTTCGATTCGAACCTGATATGTGTTGCAGTTAATGCAAGTTAGTTAATGCAAGTTTTTTAGGAGAAATATCTTGTTTTTCTTATTTATCTGAACACAGAGAAGAAGCAGCTGCTTGTAGTACCTTATCAATTATAAGACAATCTCCACCAAAGATACTCATTCTAATCATTTATTTATAATTTATATTATCTTTTTCAAAGTTTGTAAGGTATAGTGTTTACGCAAAAATCAAGCATGGAACATGTTTTCTGAATCAAATGCTCCAGGATTGAGTTTATGATTCTTTGATAAAATATCAACTGTACACTACAAGTATAAAAACAAACGCTATATCTTAAATCACATAAATAAGGAATTGAAGGTGGCTTTTCATTAAAAACTACTCTCTCAAACATCGAAGCTTCGAAATTTGTTTTCATTATCTCCATTTCCCAATTCAGAAATAATTATTTTCTCCGTTGCTGATGCACCAATCGATTCAAAAGAATCGTGAATTTTCCCGTCTATACCTAGCTAATCATGCTTATGTAACCTGATTATAAAGACTAGTAATCAAGCATTTGTTTCTATAATTTTATTTTGTTTGTTATCACATTGAGAACGAATAACATGATCTACATCTTAGACTGGAGAAAAAACTCATGTGGAAACGACACATCATAACACCGATTATGGACAACTTTTGAGCTTTGGTGAAATTAGCTGCATGGTGCCCTATATACCTTTAACAATAAACGGCGACCCTTTTACATCCAAGGGTAAACCAACAGGTGGATTTCTTATAGCCGTTTCAAATGATGGCCAAAATTTTAGTGAAAACAAAACCTTGATGTTAATTTATGATTCAAAATGTATGGATTGCTCATTAGACAACTACAAGAGATGTGTTTGGAAGGTGCGACATTTTTTTTATCATTTTTATTGTTTCTACCTTAGGCATCGTAATTTTAAACTTTCTAAAAGTTGCGTTAACAAACTTTTTTGCGAAAATCGAGATTTTAGTCTTAAAACCTAAATTGGTACCTACAAAATGATTTGGGAAATTATAGAAGAAACACAAGACCAAATGCAAAGAAACTTCATAATAAACACTTTAAAAATTGCTGCACCTTGCCACTATGAAATTCTGCATATTCTATAATAATCGTAAACAAATCACTATTTTCCTCATCGAATTAAATCTTTTGTAGTTTGCAGTTTCATGTAAACACAGAATCTGCACTAAAATTCAAGTACACGAAGTTGCCTAAACTCATGCTGATGTTTTTAGAAAATTTCAGCAAATACCATTTTGGCTTAGTAAA
The DNA here is from genome assembly GCA_039566895.2 of Turritopsis rubra. Classification (NCBI taxonomy): domain Eukaryota; kingdom Metazoa; phylum Cnidaria; class Hydrozoa; order Anthoathecata; family Oceaniidae; genus Turritopsis; species Turritopsis rubra. The sequence goes on along the minus strand of CM077617.1, from coordinate 8,922,007 downwards.
CTTCATAATGTCCCTCAAATGCAATAGTTCTCCGACAGAACAATTCATGTATCTCACGTTGTTATTGTACGGATTTTTCAAAGGATATGAAAAAATAAGTGAATAGAAAAGATTTAATTTAATAAAACTTTAATTAAAGAATAAATATTAACCTGCAAAATAACTGTTATTTTGTCGTTAATTTCAGTCAAACTCTTGTAAAATCAACGAATACTGTTTTGAGCGGAACGATCCTAACCCACGTGACTGGTGCCAAGTTTGTGAACCAATGAAAAGCAACACATCGTTTGTGAAAAGAACAAGTAAACTTCATATATTTCCATCAATTGCCATTGAATCTAAAGTAGTCTTTATTTGGAATGAAATTCAGTTAAGGGGCTGAAATATTTTGCATCGGCTATTGCATATCAATAGGTCTTAACTCCTGGTACGTTTTAGTAGCTCTCGAATTCTTATGATCATTTTATAAACGTATACTACTTTAGATAACCAACCACCGAAATTCAATGGTAAAACAAAGCACTACATATTCAAAGGACAAACATGGCGTTACCTCATACCAGCCGTTGATCCGGAAAAGAGACCGTTGAATTATACATTGATCGGGAATAATCACGGTATGCAGGTGTCTTCAGTCGGAAAAATAACATGGAATCCAACTAAAAATGGAACACACAATTTTACTGTTATGGTTACCGATCCATGCGGTTTGACAGCACAACAAAATTTCAGCGTGGAAGTAAGCTCTTGTGTATGTGAAGGTAAAAACGGAGGGTATTGCGTCTGGAAAGGTGATCCTAGAGCAAGTGGTGTTGGAATTTGTAAATGTCCATCTGGATGCACAGGGGACAGGTTAGTATCTACATTTTCCTGTAGTCTCTAATCTATCTATTCAAACTGCCTCTATTTTGTTCCTTAATTGGATTCTGACTCGTTAACCTCATTATTATCAATAATATTATTAATAGCACAATTAAATAAATAAATAAATAAATAACCATTTATTCGCCTCATCCATTTATATACAATGGTTCTTCGTGCTATAATATCAATAAATACAAACAAATCAATAACGATAAACACTGTAGGAAGATAAAAGAACAAAAAGAAGACGGAACATATATGCTTGAAATAATTAAAGTAACCGAGCTAAAGCACAGTCAATATAAAATTCCTTGGTTTTACTCCTAAAATATTTTTCATTAGACGATTCACGAACTGATGACGTGCGAGGGAATCATATATATAATATAATTACAAATATATAATTACACACGTCGAGACTACGGACGATTTCCTAAGTAAACAATTGTGATTTCGGTTAATTGCAATCGCGTACAGAACAGACGTTCCTCCTTTGTTTTACATAAACAGAAAAAATGAATTTACTTAGTTGCATGTAATGATTAGCCTATGTCACGCAATCTAGTTATCTTGTTTACTGAAGTAATCGGTCCAAATAACTTATTTTACGGAGATGTGAATAATTATTTAAATGTATGTCCTTATTTTTACTCAAGCGGTCTAAATGATCATTACATCCAACTGAGTAGACACATGGGAGATAAAGAAGGAGAGGAAAAGTCTTTTCTGCACATGATCACATATACCCGTAGTCAACTCTGTTTAATTATTCTAAGTTCATTATTTATTATGTATATAAATATCCATAGTTACACTATTTCATCAGATTTATATTACTAGAAATTATCTGGGTTACTTGACTAATATCAGCGAGTTTGTGTGAATTGGGCTTATAGTTTGGTGGCTTAATATTGGTATACTTATCGAGAATGCATTGTAATCACACAAAGGACTTAATTATTTGGGCTGATTACTTGAGTAAGCATGATGACTTAAGTAAGTTCGTGTGACCATGCATGTACAATCTTCTTATACTAATACGCAATCTTGCTTTTTTCTTACCTAACTTTTATAGAAAGAACGTTAGGTAAAATTTCTCGAGAAGTTTGTCAATGGATGTTTGTTTTTTTACGTATTAGTATAGGGAGAATCTCACATTAGGAGAATCACTAGCTCCATCTTATGGGGCTTTATTACTTCGTGGAGTGTTGTACCTTAAGGAAGACATCATAAAGCCGCACGGAGGAGAAGGCAATGCAATGTTTTTGCGTTCGAAAGTTCATCAAATTTTCTCAACGTTCATTTCTTTAAACGAGAAATGAAGACGCTGTGTGTAACATTTTTTGTTTTTATTTTTTTATTAAACGCTTTAAGTTCAGTAATAGAGAATACAACATTGATAGGTGTCAGTAACTATTCTATTTAACGAGATAGTCGATGTAGACCTGTTATGTGTTCGTCTATTTTTTTAAATGTGTTTGAACTTAGCTTTTTCGTATCAGTTAGTTTGACTACTATTCCAAAATGTGTAGCTAGCAGTTTATTTGGTATTTCATTGTAGTGTGTGGATTGTTATTATTAAGACTCGCCTTTAGGGAAACGAAGATAGCAAGATCATTATTATATTGTTTTGATAGTGTTTGATTGATATCCTTTTGTTTTAGATTAGAAAATTGAATAGTATAGATGAATGTTATACAAGAAGAGATACATGGTTTTTGTATCATGATGCACGAGTGGAGTTTTGGGTTTTAAGATTTCCACAATTCATAGCAGAATAAAGATTTGAAAGATAAAAACATAGCAGAATAAAGATTTGAAAGGTAAACACGTCTGAGAAGGTCTTTTCTTATATATCAGAAGTTTTATCGTGGTTAGGTAGGAGTACACATCGGTTAGGTAGGAGTATACGTTGTATTATCTCTTTTCTAAATCTCTGATTATTGGAATTTTAGCTTTTAGTTTAACTGTACAACTTTAGAAATCTCTAAATAGGCCAGATAGCACTGAAAAATAGGGATAATAGCATTCTTTGAATGATCGATCCAAAATATTTATACAACAATTTTGTGTTAAATATGATATAATTCCAACATGGAGAAACACAACAGTTTTTGTAAATACACAGACTTATCATTGCAGTATTGCGTGTAAAAACAATTTATGGAGAAAAACTGTAAAAAGTTTTTACGCGCTACACTAGTAAGAACATAAACTAGATCCCGGACGGGCGTAACACTTGCTGCAAGTGAGCTTATTGTAACCAAAATGCAAAAAAAAAAAGGGAAAGCTTTATCAAAATGAAAACAACTTATTTTTAAAACCTCGCCATTGATTTTTTCAATGGGCACAAATTGCCCTTTTTGGCCAAAATTTGATAAATGATTCCAAAATTTGAATTTAGCGAAGTTCCTAATGCGTTAAAGGGAATCTTTCTTTTTCTTCTCTATAATTATCTATGTGCATATGCAGAAATCCTTTTGCCTGTAACGGCATCTAGATTTTCTTTATTTGCAAACCTAGCGAAATTATTCTTCATTTTCAAAGTGTAACAGGTTTGCTATTGTGTCAGAAAATAATGTCAGTTGTGGCACATCTACGTTACATTGAAAGGGACGTTTTAACCTTATCTTTATTTTGACCCCTCACAAAGCGATTAAAACGTAAAAGCCAGTTTCTACTCTTCGATAAATTGAAATGAATTTTGAAAATGGAAAAAGAGTAATTGGAATTAAAAGCCCCATTAAATCTATGATTGAATTCTCTGTTTACACTATTGCATTTTTCCCAAAATAAAAATTGTTTTCATTAATCAAATAGTGTAAACTAGCTTTTAAGTTAATCAATTTTTATTTCAATTTGTATGGTGTTCAAAACTTTCTCTCACTGCAATCAGGACATACCAAAATTGACACAATTCTCTGATGCAATAGGAAACCTTTACACTTCAAAGAAGAACATGGACGGTTGTAATGGATTTCTTTATTTATTCAGAACTCCAAATAGAGAACTAAATAGTTTTTATTCGTTTACATTTGTTGATTTGTGATAGAATGAAAATCCCTTCAAATAATATTGAATAATGTAAACATTGCATGTACTAACGATGCTCAATTAACTCTAATTTAATTTATTAAAGGGGAATTTCTGCATTTAGTTCATTTGTCCAATAAAGGGTGACTTACATATGGTTATGAAAGGCCTTTAAGTTTCTTTGAGGAAGCCATTCTTTATTCTATGGAACTTTTATAAATGATCATATAATTATCCTTCCTTTTCACGTCTCCAGACAATTTTTATTGTCCAGAGCCATTTCCAATGCTTTCGTTAATGTTTAGCTATATGCATTTTTAGCTGGCTGAATATTTTAAACATTTACAAAAGTATAGCTGATATCACATTCAAGAGCTGCTAATTCAAAGTTTTACATGCTTTGCGTACCCACACGAACATTCAATTGTACTTTAACCAATAATAACCAAATAATAACCAAATAATAACCAAATAATAACCAATGTTTTTCTTATCTTTTAGAATTGTTTGTTCAAATACTTATAAAGTTCCATAAATATAACTTTTTCACCGCTTTACCCCACTTTACTGTACAAATTAACTCTACTGCGCAAATAATACTGTTCTAAACACAGAATTGACTGAACGTCTGTAAGCTAAGAAATCACCGAATTTTTCGATTTGTGGATAATTATTTCCATCAAAAGGACTTGTTATTTCAATTTCTTTCGGCATAATTAAATTTAAACTAATTAAGAATCCCTCTGTATTCCATTTTCAATTTCCATTTTTCAGATAATGATAGTTTTTGAGTTGATTATTTCCCTCCTAGAAATGCAATTATTATCATTGTTAAAACCAATTTGTATTTTAATTTTAGTTGCACCACATCAATAGATGGTCAAACATGCATAATCCTTCCAAGTAAGACTTAGTATAACTAATTTCTTTTTTTTGAAATTTTATATGATTTTTCTATATTCTGTCACAGAAACAAGCCCGTCACACAGCAAAATACCGAATGTCTAAAAAAACTTTACAGTATTATAAATTTATATTTATTAATATCAGTTCTCATACACAATCCAATTTGTTAATGATTTGGAGAATCCTTCATGTTCTGTCTACTATATCAAATATTATACCAAATACAGGGTGATTCAAAAGAAAAGGCACCCCTAGTAAATGCTGTGTTATTCCTTCTCATGTACTGCAATTAATTACAATTTTCGCTCAAATGTTTCTTAGAATATTTGCTTCAGATTGAGAACAATTATAATCAAGCTGAAGCTTTGAAGTCAATGTTTGCGGTATATTATCGAATGTTCAAATTAGCAACATAACAATGCGTCTTTTTGCAAAACGTGTTGTCAGGTTAGATTCAAAATGCTGTTCAGAAAAGAAGACAAAGTGATTATTAAGCATTACAGGTTAGATAAACGTTAAAGAATTAACAGATCTTTAAGAGAATTTCCGTGCAAAGCTTGGACTGAAGGTATTTGCTTGACAAGATCGATCCAACCGGGAGTGTTGCTCAACTTCTCGTTAAAACTGTTTATATGGATTAAAAAAAGTTGTGGAGGTTAATGGTGTATATATTGACGCTTTTTTTATTTTCCCCTGTGAATTTTTACAAAAAGTCTCAAAAAGTTTAATGTGGAAGTCACATAATGAAGAATAAAAAATTGACGTCAAAAGTATTTTTGTGCATTTCAGTTTTGACATGTTTAACAAAACATTCCTAGAGTAAAGTTACTAGAAATAGGCTTGATTACACCATTCTCTCGTTACATACCTTAGTTCGCTTTTCAGCGAAGATAATATCAGGCATGGTGTATTAAATGACGTATAATTTATCTATAATGTTGCAAGATTTCATTTCCTGGAAAGTAAACTTTAAATGATTTTGGGATTCAGGGTATCCCCTACGAAAGCGTATTGACATTGTTTTATCACCAAAGACAGTTTATAAGATTATCTAAACTTCTGCGACGTTTTAAAAACTCTTTTGCGCGCGTTCAACTATCAGTGATGAAAACAAATTTACACTTCAAGCAAAAACAAATCGCCAAAACAATCGTATTTACAGTCAAGAGCACAAGCGTGATGTTAAACCAGTAATTCTCTAAAAGGAGCAAATGTGAAGGTGTCAGCAGCTCTGATCGTTTGAAAAGGTTACCTGACTTTTTTGTGTTTTGAAAAAAGTGTTTAAGTAAACGGATCCATATTTTCTTAGATTTATATCTTTGTGATGATTTCATTTTCATTCAAAACATTGCTTGATGAAAGAATATTGAATTCCTTCTTCATTAAACATGATGTTTGACCTGCTTTAATACTCTTGACTACACCTATTAAGGTCCAACAAAGGGTTTGAAGGTCCACATTTCATATTTTTCTCAAAAATACCTGAGATGAAAGCAATGACTTTAATAATTTGGAATGAGAATGCGAACGATTCACTACCGATTCGGAAAATGTTGGGAAAATTTCTTCCCTGTTTGAATACAGTTTGAAGAGTGGTCGTTTTATTAAAACCTTGTTTGGCTGATTGATCTAAATTTATAACTTTCTATGCGAGATATTTGAAATTAAAAACAATTTGAAACTGAGCACTGATAAAAAATTGAATTTTTTTTTTCGGGTTTCCCAAATAAACAAAACCTGCTAATCAATTTATAAAATTTCTAGTTTTGGTTCGAAACTTGGCTTAAAAATTTAGCATTGTCAAAAGGTGTTTTCGCCATGTTCCATAGAACATATTAACAGCTTTTAAAAAATATATTTTGGAGTGACACCCAATATACAGAAATAAAATATACACCGTTCGCTATTCGCAATAGAACAACGAATTGCTCAACTGAACTTTCTGATTTAATGCAGGAATAAAATTTTACTCCGCATTACATTCTTGTTATGTGGAAAACATATGTGAGACCTCGAAATATAAATTGTTTGTGTCCTTGCATACCTTGAATAACACATGCCATATAACGATTGGGCGTGCCTTGGTGAAAAACTCTTAGTTTGTTAAAATTATTTAATAACTGTTATCTACTTCAGATAACCAACCACCAAAATTTAATGGTAAAACAAAGCACTACACATTTAAAGGACAAACATGGCTTTTCCCCATACCAGCAGTGGACCCGGAAAAGAAACCGTTGAATTATACATTGATTGGCAATAATCACGGTATGCAGGTGTCTCCAGTCGGAAACATAACATGGAATCCAACTAAAAATGGAACTTACGAGTTTACTGTCATGGTTACTGACCAAGGTGCTTTGACTGTACAACAAAAGTTCAGCGTGGAAGTACGCTCCTGTGTATGTGAAGGTCAAAATGGTGGGTATTGTATCTGGAAAGGTGATCCTGCAACTACTGGTGTTGGAATTTGTAAATGTCCATCTGGATGCACAGGGAATGGGTTAGTATCTCCTTATATTTTGTGTTTTTGGTGTAATGCCGAATGATGCAAGTGAGAAACACTTTGCTGTAGGCACTTATCTATCTATTCAAACTGCTTTTATTTATTACGGTAGCAGCGAAACGAATACCATATTAAAACACCCTTGGACTACTACTACTACTACTACTACTACTACTACTACTACTACTACTACTACTACTACTACTACTAGTACTCCCCATCCGGCCGAAATGGCATTTAGCCCACGCTTTAGACTCTGCGAAATTCCCTTTACGAAACTATACAAACTGTGTTAACGAACGCAGGCTAGGAATTTTCAAACGCTTATCAAAACATTCAATAAACATTTTTTTTGGTATTTTACCAGTCATTCACGAAAAAATTAATCTTATTCCCATTAAATACAAAAAGGAGAATTTCAATTTTCATTTTTATAGTTTTGATTGTTATGAAGGTACTTACAGTTTCAAGCAAAAAATCTCACCATACGGTTGTGTTTTCAATGAATGTTTACAGGATGAGTGAGAGAAACCCAACCACTCTAACGAAGGGTTAACAAAGTTTAAAAATAAAACTTGGATGAATGAGTTTGTATCTATTTTGTTCGTATTGCGACTTAGTTTTGAAATGCTGCTACCGTTTTGCACCATATGGTTCTTGTTTCCGTTCGTTTATCCTGTCTTATTCGCACATAATTACTAATGTAATTATTGATAAATTGTTGAAGAACACTTTTACTCAGTTTGACTTTGTCGTAATAAATAAATTTCTTCTATGCTAGAAATAAATATAAAATAACTAATCAGCTCCCAGGGGCGTAGCCAGCGTTTTTGTTAGGTCATTCAAAATGTTTTTGTGTTCCTATTAAAGCATCCGTAAGAATCAAAGAAGCCGGGGGTCTTGCGGCGCGCTTTAAGCGGCCCCAGTGTGGTCCAGGGAAACTTATCGCTATTATGACCGTTTTCAACTATAAAATACTCTATATTTTACTCTTTTTCGAGGTTTCTTTATTGTCTTATTTCGGCGCCCCAGTTTCTTTAATGTCAATTTCCAAAGACAGTGTTATGTCATTATTAATGATTGTTGTGGATAGCGAACTTTTTACACGCTTTAATATCTCGGTCTTCATTCACGGAAATTGTGTATCGGTGTAACATAATTAGCTGTTTGCGAATTCCCCGACATGGACATGGACAGCCAGATAGAGAAAGACAGGGCTATGGAATAATTTTGAGGAAAATAACAAATAAATGGCTTTCCTCACAAATGGGATAGAAAAATAAATAAATAAACGAACCAGTATTAAGAAATAATATATATGCGGGATAATAATTTTGACACTTAGTAACCAACATGGCATCCTGTAACCAATTTCTTCCATTTCTTGACAGCGTCAACATAAAATCATGTATGTGAAAAACCAAGATGTTATAGAAAATCGAATGACAAATTAAATCAATAAACAACAATTAAACAGAAATGTAAAGGAAACAAGTGAATTATTCTTCACAAAATTTATATTTTTAATAATAAGCCATTAAGTGTTTCAAGAGTTATTATATTTTCGAGAAAGAATAAATCCATTTACATTAAATAAAATCTAAACTACAAAGACCTTGAGCACAAAATCTATCAATGATATTAAGTCTTGATCCCAAGATGAACATGAAGCAACGCCAAACCATTTAACCTGTCCTCAGTCATAGTTGACCGAGAGTAGTTTTTGAGGCCGTGTAGAGAAGGACCTCTCATATTCTCAAGACGTAATTGGAATAGCGACAAGAATTCTTATAGCTACTACTACATTAGTAAAAACACCATCAGCATGTGGAAAAGATTTTAGTGTTGCTTTAAGGGCGTCAGGAATTGCATATGGGTTGTTTCTGCATATTAACCCAGAATCTCTCCCATACTTCCAGTTCTCCCTTTAAAGCTGATGGATTCGGAAAATCTTTTCAATAAAAAATTAGAAAATTATCTATCTGTTCTTCACATGGTAATTGTTGATTTTGTCCTAAAGATCTCAAATGAAGTACCCTTGATGGAACAATGGCTATTCCAGGATAAACAGTGAGGGAGTGGTCAAACATTATGTTAAATTTCATCAACACATGGTCAAGAGGAGGAATAGTAATAGCCTTTGTGAAATAGTCAGAAACTTCAAAATAGAAATGTGATATGCGACTTTTTAAATATCATTATTCCAGTAAATGAAAGTTTACAATCGAAGGAGAAGGTCAACCACGAAAGTTCAGATAAATCTTCACCATTGTTTGAACTCCGCACTTTGCTTAGGGCAACAATTATTTTCGGAAATGAAAACATTGTTAATATTCATCCAGCTTCAGACATTAGTATTGTGAGACCATGGGCTGTTTTATCCAAAGATTTAAAATTAAGCGGAGAAGTGTTCTGTCCTGGAAGGCTTTGTGTACCAATAGAAACATTATATGATGATACTGTGAAATTATGTTTTTCGATGTGGAGGACCCTACCCTTCAATTGATGGGCCACTGCCTTGGTGTTAAGAATACGATTTAAAGAAAATTATTGATATTCAGCCAAATCAGTTAAAATACGAGGCTTTAATATAAAAATATTTCTTTTGTTTTGAAGCAATGCTGTTTCTTTATTAAACCTTGTTTACACTTAACAAAGTTTAAAACTCGGTGAATTTTTTTTGTATCTACTTTGTTCCTATTACCACTAAGTTTTGAAATTCTGCTACCGTTTTGCACCATATGGTTCTTGTTGCTATTAATAGAGCTATATAATCATGACAAATAAAAGGTATACTCCTTTAAGGACTGTAGTCATTTTGACTCATGTAAAACTCTCAATGTAGTGTGATTTTCGAAAATGATACCTCGGGTAAATCTGGTTTATTAGAGAGTCTAACATAATCAGATTCCATATTGATTGTGTCCTTAAGTTTTGATAGGTTCATGTAAGAGCCTTTAAATTCAGCAGATTGGTTTCCTGTATAAATCTGAGTACTAGCATTCTGGCAGGGTCATGTTCGTCCTATATGTTTCACAGAGTTGTTCAATAAAAAGGGCATTTTACATTTATCATAGCATTTATAAAACGAACAAAAGGGAGGAGGCCACTTATTAAGCCTCCATGTGTAGCAAGTGTTACTAATTGACTTTGGGGTATCGTTGTGTACGTATTAGTCAGTTAAGACGGTACTGAATATATATTACTGAATGTATTTAGTCACAATTAAACAAATGATATTCGAAACATTTTAACCCTAAATTAGTGTATTTTATGTGGATTACGTGGTTCTCACTGTTGTGTTTGAAATTTACTATTTGCTGCAATCATATCTTCATCGCGAATGAAACTGTTCCATGGTTCCATTGTGTCATATCTTCTCTTGGTGTTACTGGTTAAGCGATGATTCTTGTATATTGTTTGATATATTGATTTAAGGAGTTATTTTGTTAAGATCTATTTAATGACTTTATAATCGTTTTCTATTAGGTAGTATGTAGGTAAATTCATGGGATTAGTGATTTTTAGTTTTTAACAATTTGTTATTTTGATCATCTACTCAAAATTTCGTACAAAGCTTTTATGTCCAGATGAAACGTTTGTACTGTAAACTAATCAGCAAAGTACCCTATTTACGAATAATTATTTCTAGCCAGATGGATTATCCCTTCCATTATATAATTGATATCATTTCTCAATTTCTCGCATTAGAGTTCAGTAATTTTCTCCTAGAAATGCCATTTCTACCATTGTTGAAATCAATTTGCTTTTCATATTTAGTTGCAAAACGCCAACAGATGGTGAAACGTGCATAATCCTTCCAAGTAAGTCATTTTTTAACCAATTTCTCTCGTTTGAAATAAATTACGATTTGTTTATTTTTACTTAAAAATTTGCCCATTTTGCAGCAAATTATGCAGCTTCCGATATGGTTTTGCGTACGACTAGATGATATAAAAAAATTGAAAATAGTAATTTTTCGAGTTGATGCAAGTTTGTGGTCATGAGTGCAGGGAATATTTCTAACCAAAAATGGTTAGAATTAGCAAATTTTAATAAAGTGTGAGACTTGCTTAAATCAAATTCTGGTGAATTCAGATTTTGATCGAATTAGCAAAAGGTTTGAATTAAGTACCATCAATAAGTACCATTTAATTTAGCAGATGTATCCCTTTTCTTACGTAAGTGTCAAGTTAGCACCTCAAATAGCTCAACTGCACCTTATGATTTATTATTGGGCTAAGATTTTCTTTTGTAATGAATTCTTTCGATATGAAAAAAAATTATACCTTGAGATCTCGAGATTCAAAATTATTTGTTACTATGTATATCATCAAAAGATGCTACCACACAACCATTTTTATGTATGTTAGTAATAATTGAAAAATTGCATTAATTAACTTTGATTATGCTTTCGACATTATGAATATCCATATCCTGCGTTGTAAATTATTTTTCATTTATTTTTATATCAGCTGACCAAGATCAAGACGAGTCCTCTTGGTTACTCACTTCATCGGGAATAATAACCCTGGCTGTCATATCCACAGTTTTTCTCATCATTTTTGTCATTCTTTGTTTGATTGTTTTTTGGATAAGATCCCATAAACAAAATGCAAACGGCACACAGAAGAATGACCTTCCGTCCGACAATGGGAGAACAACATACAATGTCACACACCGTACAAATGATGAGAAAGTTAATGCTTCAGAGTTTGTTAATAAAGCGTTTCAGCCGATTTGAGTATGCTATATACAAAATTGGCTAAAATATACTGATTTTATACCACCTTATATCAGCACTCTTTAAGTCAATATTATTAATATAATAAGTTGCATTTTTTCATACAAATATTACTTCTTGTTGTACACCATACATAGAAACACATTCGCAAGTTACCTTAGAAGCGTAATTAGTATATATACAAAGATCTTTTCTGTAGTGTAATTTTGTACTTTGTAGCAATCACATCATTGTAATCAATACATTTTATCCGACGCTTGTATCTATATCATCTGAACAAAATTCTAAGTTTTGCCTTCGGCAGCAATATTTTCATTAAGTAATAAACATCGAGTTTAAAAAAAGTATTTAGAAGGACGAGGGCTATTGCCAGCCCTTTCTCACACCAACCCAAAAAATATTTGAATGATTACGCCATGAAGTTTTCATCGTTTGGAAATTACACATTCATTGCATTTTTATATCCTATCGCTAGAAGGTTCTGTCCCTGTATATATATGTGAAAACTTTCTCTAGTAAATCATTGAGTGTTTTGATATTTCATTTCATATATTAATATTTCATTAGTAAAATTAAAAGCATGACCTTTCTGGCAATTCGAAACTTATAGGCAAAGCTTCGTAATATAGAACCATGTGCCACTATAATAATCAAAGCTTCAATTTGACATTTTCCAAAATTTTATAAATCTTCAAAATGAGGCAAGGGTCTATTATCCGAATAATGCCTAAAATTGTCATGCTATTGCTGGTTAATCGTATGGTGATATTTTATTATGCTTACCTTTAGTTGATGTGATTTTTTTGTCTTTCCTTTTATTCATTGTATGATTTTTTTATCGCAGGACATTCTTTTATAATATTTGGCAATCTTGGTCTTCATAAGATGCGACTATATTTCCCCATTTTTATCCTCTTTTTCCGAAATATCTGAACAGCAGTAGAAACACTGCAATAATCGTACTGCTGTCATTATCTTGCTTGATAAACTGGGACCACATACTTGCTCTCTAGACTGGCATGAATAAACCATACGGATCAAAACGTTTTGCCTTGTTTTCAGTATTTCATAATTAATTTTAGCTACTCCACCGGAGAATTGCAAGAATAAGTAATGAAATCTGTAAATTATTCAGTAATTGAATTTCAAATTAACCCCGTGAAAGTACTAGGAATCTGAGATAGGAAAAGAGATTAAGGAGAGATGGAAATACGATTTACATAATATAAATAAATAAAATTGACTTAGGGCAGTTCTTTTATCTAAAACCTAACAATGTCCACAGAATAAACTGAAATATAGAAAAAATTGAAAAATAAGGTTTTTGTATGATTCGAGTAGTTTTTACATTTAGATGTAGTTAGATCAACACCTAATTAAAAGATGTTTATATGGAAGATGGGACGGGACGTTTGCAGGGACATGATAAAAAACGAGATGATTATATGTCTCATTTACAGGAAAAATACAGCCGTGACGGGACGACATTTTTTAAACTTTTAATTGTTTTAAAGCAATTTATTGTTTTAAAGTTTTTAAATCATTTTTTATAGAAATCGTCTCGGGACAGAGTGTTTATATGAGAAAGAACGTTTATATATTTTGACAAGTCAACGGCTGAAGAGACGGGAGGAAATCGTCCCGAGACAGAAATTCTTCAAATAAACACCGAATTAATTTTTAGCAGAAATGTTCCCATCCCAGCAATTGTCCTCTGTCTCTGTCGACACTGTTTTGTCCAAAGAGGTATTCCACAAAATTAAATCCGTCCAAATTACGAGAAACATTTGCCCCAAAAATGATGCAACTGCTGAAGTAAAGCTACTGGCACATAACATCAAAGTTAGTGATTAGTGATAATACGGAGTTTCGGCTTGATCGGAGTTTTTTTAAACAATATGGATATTACAACATTTTAACCGTTTCGCACGTACCATGTAAAATTATTTTAATGATAGAATAAAAATTTAAATAGGAAGATAGACCATGCAATGCAATCTGTAAAATGTTTCGCTCGTTTGCTTCTGCTGTTGAAGGAAACCTTCCGAGAACCTTCATGAGTCGTCTTGTCTATCTTTCTTATCTTCCCCTCCTTTATACCCTTTGTAACAACTTTAAATAGGTTTCTTATTTTTCTGTGAGCCTATAGGTATATTATTACTCTCGAAAATAATCACCAAAGAGGTTTACTTAAACCTAACTATAAGCTAGCTAGCTACCTTAAATCTTATAGTTAGCTCTATTAGCTATCATAGTGGGTTAAAAACCTTTATAACTCTGGATGTGTACACAGCACAGCTTCTCCAGGCCATATATATTTTATACTTATATATGTTTTTGATGTTCAACTTCTTCTTGTTACCACAAATTCAGAGATCTTGCATTTTTTGAGAAAGTAACAGTAAACACTCTCTATCATAGAGTTTCGAAGGATTTTTTAGAATTATATAAGTTGAAAAATTATATAGAACAAAATAAGAATATCTCTTTCAGAGAGTTTTAGTTTGACTTGATGAAATAGAAAATGAAAAAACTTTAGCACATTAATTATAAATCGTTTTATACATATATTAATACATTATATACATACATACATACGTACATACACACATGAATACATAGATACATACATACACACATACATAAAAATTCTGACTGGAATTCTTAGAAAGATGTCTTCTTTTACAGTGTATGTGTATGCGTAGGAATAAATTGATCAAAATTTGCTAAGAATAAAAGGTGATCAAAAGATTCGCATAAATTGTGTTCATTTATGTATACGTAAAAAAACAATTGCAATAGGTACGACGGTTAAACGCAAAAAAGTATTGCGTGTAGATGAGGTACTTAATTCGCACTCAAATTGGTGATATTGACATCAGAAGAAAAATTAAATACTAGCATTATGTATTCAGGCTTTCAAATTTCACGCAAATCTGCAAATCTGCTTCACGTGAAGATTCGCGTGACATGTCATTTCAGAAATGATATGTCGTTTTGACTAGTATCGTGATTCTAAAGTTTTAGTTTCAGGGGGAGTGAAGAAGAACGTTTCTTTTAATAGTTCAAACAAAATTTGCACATGTTGAAAAAAGTTATCTTCTCATTATTCATCTTTTTTAATTCATTCTTCTGCACGTGTCGTTTAAAAACTTATTCATTATCATTCCGGATTAAATCTTTAACAGTTTCCTCAAAGTTTTGACTCAGCATACCTGCATTTAGAAAGGTATTGAATGCAACTTTCCTCATTGCCAAATTTATTTGACTACTTAAGCTAATTTGCTCAATAACGAAATTTGCCAAAAAAATGTAATCTGAATCAGATGCAAACTTTTGAGTATAATTCAAAAGTCTTTGCTAAAAATATTTACTGTGTCTTAATGCAATTTCTAGATTAACTTCGTAACCAATTCTTCCTTTCAGAAAAAGATGAGGATGGGAAACTTCTTCACAATATTCATTGTTGAGAACTGATCTTGTCTTTTCACCTTCAACAGGTGCTAAGATTAATATTTCATTAGCAATTTCATTGCCATTTGGCATATGTGAAATAAATGCTGTTTTATCAGCACTACATCTGAATGCTTCAAGGGTATCAGGATCAGTTTCTAACTCATCTTCACCATCATTATCACACTCAGTATCACAACTACCTGAAAAATCTCCTATGATGGGAATAGGTGCGCCTATGTTTTGAAGCAAGTCTTGTAGAATACTTGATTCATCTTTAAAACTAGGGTTTTCACAAATGGAATTTTGGTTGTAATTCTCTGAATTATCAGAAATATAAGTGATATCAATGTCAAAGTCATGATACAATGAGTTTCGCTTTTTTAAATAGTGCAACAATTTGTGAACAAATTCTGGTCGTACTTCTTCATGATACACATGGCCTCTGAATTCTATTTTTCTCTTCAGTCTTACAATTATGACACCATTACTGTGTGCTAGTCTAGGTTGTATATTAGAAACGTCTTCTACATTCACTGGTACATTGTATATAGCCCCTTTCATTTTTGGCATTTGGCCTT